>PVIJ01008267.1:0-75602 GCA_004024925.1 Scalopus aquaticus
GGGGGGGGGGGGGGGGGGGCGGGGGAGGATAAGGGCACAAAATGGAAGAGAGGAGAATACAGGGGACCATGGAGATGGATCACGGGTGAATTGGTGGTGGGCTGCCCAAGGGGAATACAAAATGTAAAAGACATAAATAACAATTAAAAAAAAACAAAATAAAAACAAAATAAAAAACAAAAACTGCTGTTGAGTGACAGCCACGTCTCCGCAGCAGTGCCTGCCCCCCCGAGGCCCTCCCTCTGAAAAAAGGCCCCCGTCATCGGCCTTTGCCACGAGCTTAGAAAGCACCAGCACCTTGTCCGGTGTGGTCACCCCCTCGTGATGTGATGGGGTCACTTCTCTCGTTTGTTTGGCTCATTCATATCTGGCGAGAAATGGGCCGTGATGTGTCACTCTTTCCCTGCCCAGGTCATCGACCTGGTTGACCAGACCTCAGAGAACACACCCACCACCGTTTCTCAAGACGTGGAGGAGAAGTTCTCTCACGCCCCCGCCAAGCCCGAGGCCGCCGTGGACTCCATGCTCAAGGACATGGCCACCATCATCCTGAGCACCTTCCTGCTCATTGGCTGGGTGGCCTTCATCATCACCTACCCCCTGGTAAGGCCCGGCCCCTCCCGCCCCTGCGTCTCTGAGCTTCAGAGCGCCTGATGTCAGCGGGACAGAAACGGCAAACACGCAGATAGTTTCTTTTCACACTTAAGTCAATATTTGCTTCTCTTCAAAAACGTTAGAACGAAATAGCCACCAGCCTCCCAGGGAAGCAGTTAACCAACTGTGAAAGCCGATTCACAAACCTCGCTGGCAGAGCTTTGAATAGTTAACTGTATTTTCTTTCTTTTTTTTTTTTTAAGATTTATTTATTTATGCATACAAGCTGGGGTGAAGGCCAGAGGCGTGGGGGGTGAGAGGATCACCAGAGACAGTGTGGGGAGCAGAACAGGCAGATCTACTGAAACACACTGCTGAGGGGAGCAGCGGGGAGGCAGGAGAGGTCTGCTGCGCCATGTGGGAAGCTCCCTGGCTGGGGATTTAACTCATGCTGCAGTGGCTGCTGATAGCTTCATAGGCTGAGACTTAACCCCTTGTGCCACCAGGGAGGCCCTGTATTTTCTCTTTTAAGAATAAGCATCATAGTAGAAATGCTGCTTAACTTCTCTCCCTTAAAAACTCCCTGTCTGAGACATCAGCTGGGGTGGAAAAGGCTTGGTAATTCCTTTGACTTTCTAGCTGGAAATTAGTGAGCTCAGGTTATGTAGTCTGGTGGTTCAGAGGTTGATAGAATATTCTAGAGGAACAGTTCTTCAACAAGGACACGAGCCTGGGAAGCTCAGGCCCCACTGAAGGACGGGCACCACACCTGCTCAAAGCACTTGGCATCTAAGGAAAGGCATCCACCTGCTTTGTCTTCTGTTCCATCTCACCGGGTCATTAGCGAGGTCATTAGTGTTGACCCCCAGCCCCTGGATAAAGAAACTATCCTCTGGGAGGTCAAATAACTTTCACCAAGTCACTCAGCCAGTAGGGGCCATCTCCAGGGCTTCAGCCCAACAGAGAGGGAGGGGGAGCTAGAAAACTCACCAGTGACTGCACCCAGCTCCACAGTCAGCCCCCACACATCGGGCGTGGTGACACCCCATCGCTGCTGCTTCAGACTGTGGTCGAATGAACTTTTCCAAATACAGGGGAGGAGCGTGGGGCTGTAGGGGGGACAGCGCCATGAAGCAGGTTTGGGGGGGCAGGACCTTGGCCGGCTGTCTGCCTTCCCACTCTGCCCCAGGCTGGCTGCGTGGCCTCGAGGTTCTGAGCCCCCTCTTCCTCCCCTGGACGGCTCATGGCCATCATAGGCAGCCAAGCCCGGTCTTCCCCTCGCCCACCGCACGCAGCCCTGGGGCGCCCTTCTTCCTGCTCATTTTCACTCTCGCAGCAGCTCCCGGACTTTCATAAAAGTCTGAGAATTCAATAATTGAAGGGCTTCCCCTCCCGCTGGCCCAGCCCTCCGCCTGGGGAAGTCCCTCCTCTGCCCGCCCCTCTGCATGGGGAGTGGGCGTATGGGGAGGGTCTAGCTGGCAGTCATTGAACTGATAGATTCCACTCCCCGGGCCTGGCACCTGGACTCGAGGGACCAGCAGTGACCCTGCTTCCACTGCCTGGGGGCCTCTCCTTGCCGCCCGCTGGTTTCCTGGGGGGCGGGCGCTCATCTGCAGGAGTGTCTCTCTCCCCAGAGCATGCATCAGCAGCAGCAGCTCCAGCACCAGCAGTTCCAGAAGGAACTGGAGAAAATCCAGCTCCTGCAGCAGCAGCAGCTGCCCTTCCACCCACCTGGAGACCTGGCTCAGGATGCTGAGCTCCTGGACTCGTCCGGCCTCTACTCGGAGAGCTCGGCCACCAGCAGCCCCAACACGTCGCCCAGAGCCTCCAACCACTCGCTCCACTCCAGCAGCTCTGCCTCCAGAGCTGGCGCCAGCCCCTCCCTGGAGCAGGACGACGAGGGTAAAGCGAGTTGCCGTTCTAGTTCTGTCTCCTCTTTCTCTGAACACCAGCCGGGAGCCACGGGGCACCATGTCCTTCCGGGGAGTCTCTATGGGATTGTCCAGTGCCTTTGCAAGGGTCCACTATGTTGCTCCCAGTTCCCCTCCCGCTTTGCCCCTTCCCCCACGTGGGCCTTATGGGACCTTCTAGGCCCCTCCCCCCCAGCCTGGCTCCCCAGGGCTGGGGCCGTAGCTGACCAGAAGCGTAGTGGCCGTCTGTCGGGAGCACACTCCTGAGGCCAGCCAAGGGCCACGTCTAAAGATGTAACTGTTGAACCACTGTCCTCTGGGAAGCTGGGTCAGGCTGATCGCTGGCCAGTATTCTGAGTGGACCTGTGCAGAACCGGTGCCTGAGACCTCGAAGTCACCATCTCAAGCTTGGCTGCTGGGGCTTTTTAATCACACATGCACTCCCTGGGCATTCCAGGTGCAAATCTTCGAGGTGGATCTCTGGAGAACCCTGTCTTTGGGAAAGTCCTAGACATATGTCCTTGCAGTGATGTAAAGGCAGCAACAGAGGACAGGGCCCACAGGCGGGGGGCAGGGGGCCCTGGGTGTGAGTGGGGAGGCACTGAAATCCCATCTCTGAGTTGTAGCCTGGGAAGCTAGATCGAGGCTAGAATGCCTCCAGGCCCTGGAGTTATGTGTGTTTGCAATGGCCTCTTTCCCTCATTTTGTCCCAGATGAAGAAACCAGCATGGTGCTGGTTGGGAAAATTTCATTCTGTCCCAAGGACGTTCTGGGCCATGGAGCTGAGGGCACAATTGTGTACCGGTGAGTGGATCGAAAGCCCTGCGCCGTGTGCACCCCCCTTCTAGCGCTGCTCAGCCTGCAGTGGCGGGCGGGCGGCTCCCGGGCACAGCGGGGGCACAGCGGCACCACGATGGAAGAGTTCAGCCTGGGGAGATAAGCAGCCACCACAGGGCTGCCCGGTGGCCGAGTAGGGTCCCTTGGGCTGTGGGCTGATGAGCTGGGCACTGCCACACCCGAACCGGTGCCCGCTGCCCCTTGGGGCTGCCCCTTGGGGGTGCCCCTCAGGACCCCCCTCATTTCCACAGCCTGCCTGGCCCTCCTAGCCCAGCCCGCTCCTTGTCTCGCAGGGGTATGTTTGACAACCGAGACGTGGCCGTCAAGAGGATCCTCCCTGAGTGCTTCAGTTTCGCCGACCGCGAGGTCCAGCTGCTGCGAGAGTCGGACGAGCACCCGAATGTGATCCGGTACTTCTGCACCGAGAGAGACCGGCAGTTCCAATACATCGCCATCGAGCTGTGCGCAGCCACCCTGCAGGAGGTGGGCCCCGCAGCCGCCGCTGCTGCAGCCTCCCCACCCCGGCAGCCGGGCCCTGGCACGGGGCCTGCGCATTTATTTTTATTCAGTGAACTGTACTGAAGACACATGCTGCAGAAGGCACTCGTTTTAAATGGTGGCCAGATGCTTTTTGACATGAGTGGTGCCCTCAGCCTGCCTGGGGCAATCTTTCATTGCAGTTAGCGTCTCTCTCCCACCAGGCCTCCAGGAAACCTGCTCATTCCTTCTTCCCTTCGCTGGGCAGGGCTGGGCTGGGCTGGGTTTGCTGGCTGGCAGCTCGGTCATTCAGACACACCCAGCGACTCCTTTTGCTCACTCTCCAGGCACCGTGACGCTCTTCCAGTGTCATGTGACTTCACCTGTAGGTTTCCCTGTGCGAGGGAGTAGGCTTGAGTCTCTCGTCTTCACTGCCTCGGTGTTGCCCAACCAGTTAGAGTTTTGTTTAAGTCGGCCTGTGACTTCAGGAGAAAGTCTGCTGGAAAATGCAGATTCAGACAGAGCGTGGCCTGTAAAACTGCCCATTTCTTTTTAAAAATATCATCAAAGAAAAGGAGCTGACTAATACCTAAAGTTAGTTAAAACAGAAAGTCCAGGCAGGCGTCTTCTAAATTAAATGGAGTCACTTAAAAAAAAAACCTGAGTGTGTGGCGGGCAGAGTCCTGTGGGTGGGTGCGTGACCCGTTTTGTGTCTCTTGCAGTATGTGGAGCAGAAGGACTTTGCCCACCTCGGCCTGGAGCCCATCACCTTGCTGCAGCAGACCACCTCGGGCCTGGCCCACCTGCACTCCCTCAACATCGGTGAGAGCTCCCCTGGCCTCGGGGCGGCGGGGGGGGGGGGGGGGGGGGGGGGGGGGGGGGGGGGCGCGGCGATGACATGCTTAGACAGGCCTTGCCTGTGACCCAGCTCTTTGCTGCGTCACGGGTGTGCAGGTGGGGCTTTGAGGTGCCTTTTGACAAGTTGTGTGAGAATCTGAGATGGAATCTTGTGCAGCTGGAAATCAGAACCGTTAGAGGCTGCAGCTGGTCTGCCGGGGGCCCAGGGAGGTGCAGGAGGGGCCTGCAGGTCCGCCGGGAACATCAGACTGACATCAGAGGTGTGATTAGTTCACAGAGACCTGAAGCCCCACAACATCCTCCTCTCCATGCCCAACGCGCACGGCCGCATCAAGGCCATGATCTCCGACTTTGGCCTCTGCAAGAAGCTGGCGGTGGGCAGGCACAGCTTCAGCCGCCGGTCCGGGGTGCCCGGCACAGAAGGCTGGATCGCTCCCGAGATGCTGAGCGAAGACTGCAAGGAAAACCCCGTGAGTCGTGAGCGTAGTTCTTTAGGAGCTACAGAACCTTCCGGAGTAAGAGCTTCCGAATTCAGTCCTGCTTGCAGCGCAGCGAGCTGGAGGCTGACGTTTCTTTAGAAGGATCCTCGATGTGAACCCAAAATGCTGCTGGCATTTTCCATGTCAGCTCATGTTCAGATGAACCAAAGGGGCAAATGTGGGCAATTTTTGTTATTTCTTTTACTCGTCCAGTAACTCTTTTGGGGAACTCATCCACTCATGGGATATTTAAATAGCAAGAACAAGTAGCAATAGTGAGTCGGGGACAGGATGTAACTGAGCCTGGGGTGAGCGGGTGGGAGCAGGGGCTCAGCGTGCAGGCCAGGAGCCCCCGCTCAGCCGTGAGCGCCCTGGAGAGGGAGCGATACAGCGCGTAGGCAAAGGAGCAGCCGGGTAAGAGCGTGCAGTGAGCTGCCCCTCCTGTCCTGAGCCGCCACCCACATGACAAAAATTCTGATGAGGAAGAGTAGAGATGATCAGGTTTGGGGATCAGAAGACACCTCGCCCCCAGGCTTGCCCTGGTTTGTCTGTGGCCCTAGGCTGGCCATTGAAACTTTCTGTCCCTGTCTTCATATGGGGGGGGTGGGTGGTGACATTTGCTCTGCTCTCCTCCCGGGCTTGCGGGGAGACCGAGTGCCGTGTGGCTCGGGGTGCGTCCTCTCCAGTGCAGAAAGCAGCAGGCCCTCACGTCTCGGGCAGAGAATGTAAGCAGTGGGGCATAGCTCTGGGGACCCCAGCCCTGCCCCGCGGCACCCCCAGTGTTGTGCACCAAGTCACAGGAGCCAGAAATCCCCCATGCCCATTTGCCCGAAGAGAAGCTCCTCGGGGGCCACTGAGTGGTTTTAGGGGGCGAGCGAGAAGCATCAGCGGTGAGCGTCAAGAGCAACCTCGCGGAGACAAGCAGTGTCTAAGGCTGGGCTGGACCCCACAACTGCTTGTTCATTTATTAACACAGCTCCGAGACCTGCCGTGTGCCGGCGCCGTTCTGGGCCCTGGGGACACAGGGAAGCTGCTGCTTAGAGATCCCTGCCCAGGAGTTACGTGGCCCCGTGAGGCGGGATAGCAGCTGGGAGCCAGCTCCTCGGGGGCCAAGCACTGTTGAACTAACCATTTTCACGTATTAATGTGTTTCCTCCTCCCCATGACCCCATGAGGGTATCCTCATTTTATATCTGGGGACTCAGAGGCCCAGAGCAGGCAGGCGCCTCCAGCCAGCAAGGGTGGGGCAATGCCCCTGACCCGGGGCGCAGAGCCCCTGTTCCCTACGGTGGCCCTGGCGCTGCTCCGAGTAGTGCCCATAGATCCGCAGACCCCTAAGGGCCCTTCAAGGTGGGAAGGGGCTGCCGGGTGAGGGGGAGGCCGCTGCTCCCGCCTCTCACGCCCACGTGTCTTTTCAGACCTACACGGTGGACATCTTCTCCGCGGGCTGCGTCTTTTACTATGTGATATCCGAGGGCAACCACCCTTTCGGCAAGTCCCTGCAGCGGCAAGCCAACATCCTCCTGGGTGCCTACGGTCTTGACTGCTTGCACCCTGAGAAGCACGGTGAGCGGGCTGAGGACTGGGGGAGCCCAGGAGGGGAGCTAGGGGCGGCCCCCACTCCCACGTGGCCCCCGCAGCTTGGGAAGCTGCCAGCACTGTGCACTCAGAGGCCCTGCCCTCCAGCTGCCTTGCTCTACCCTGTGGTCTCAGGGAATCGACCACTTGGTCCAGAGCAGGCGGGGTCAGGGTTATCTTCAGAACCCCTCCTTTTTTTTTTTTAAAGATTTATTTATTTATTCATACAAGCTGGGGTGCAGGCCAGAGGCGTGGGGTGGTGAGAGGACTCGCCAGAGACAGAGTGGGGAGCAGAACAGACAGATCCACTGAAGTACATTGTTGAGGGGAGCAGCAGGTGAGACAGGAGAGGTCTGCTGTGCCGTGTGGGAAGCTCCCTGGCTGGGGATCGAACTCATGCTGCAGTGGCTGCTGATAGCTTCATAGTGCTGCGACTTAACCCATTGCGCCACCAGGGGGGCCCAGAACCCCTCCCTTCTACAGCCCAGAAACTCTCTCAGAGGTACCTGCAGGTCACAGTCACCCGTGTAACCTGGGGCAAGACCTGCTTTGTGACCTCTGCTTTCCGGCTTGTGACTTGCAAGTGTTAAATAATATGAGGTCCCCTCTGCGCTGACATTCTGGAAGAGACACAGTCTATGTTGCACGTACTGGACTCGTGTTGGTTCAGGGGTGACCCAGCTGGCCTCACCCCTGGCGCAGGTCCCCTGCTTTCCTGCCCCCAGGGCTTCTGGTGTCAGAGCTGGCCCTGGACATCCCAGTGTCGCCTTTGGAAAAAATTTAAACTAACTTATTGTTTTGCTTATCGATTAATTTTCCTTCCTTCCTGTTTAAAGGGGAAAAAAAAGCAGTTTAGCAGTAAAACACATAATTCCATTCTATAGTGATGAATGACTGTTCCTGATACCTCTGTGTGTGTTATGCCAGTCATTTATCCAGGCATGAATACCCATCTTTGCTGGGATTAAATAGCGCAGACGATTTTGCAACTTGCTTGCTTTTTAACTTCATCTTGAACATCCCCTCACCTCATTCCATAGGCAGCCACAGTCCAGTATGTGGAGAAATCACCTGAACCTCCGATCGAGGGTATTTCCAATCCCTCCTTTTCACAGACCAGGGGGGAGGACACCCCCCATTAGCTGCAGTTTTGTGGGAGTTCCTCACTGCTGCACTGGAGTGAATTGCTGTCAGTGGACTCTGGTGTCAGAGGTTGCTCCGGTCTGGGGCATTTCACTGGGGTCCAGGCCCCCTTAGTGAGCTCTCGCCCTTTTCCTCCCGTGCAGAAGACGTCATTGCCCGGGAGCTGATCGAGAGGATGATCGCCACGGACCCTCAGAAGCGCCCCTCCGCCAAGCATGTGCTGAAACACCCCTTCTTCTGGAGCCTGGAAAAGCAGCTGCAGTTCTTCCAGGTAGCGATGTTTGTTTTCTTTGCCAAAAATCCTCATTTAACTTTTTGCCAGATTTTGGAAGTATCGGAAAGGATGCAGGACAAAAATAATCGACCCAGTCCAGGTATGGACGTGGGTGTATGTGGTCTCAAAGGGCGGATGGGACACCCAGGAGGAAAATCAAAATCGACGAATTATCACTCGTGCCTGTGGCTCTGTGTGTGTGTGTGTGTGTGTGTGTGTGTGTGTGTGTGTGTGTGTGTATGTGTGTGTGTGAAATGCAGGTGGGCAGGTGTGGACCATCACACCTGTCTCCGCCATGGAGACGGTCTGCGTGGGCCTCTCCCCAGGGAGCAGCAGACGCACCTGCTCCCAGGAGACGGTGAGGGCAGACCGCCCCCTGCCCTGCGCGGAGGCCCAGGCAGCAGTGTCCACTGTGTGGCCTGTGTGTCCCTCCTGCAGTGCGTGCCAGCTGACCATGCTCCGGTGCCCGTCTTTCCCTCACAGGACGTGAGTGACCGAATAGAAAAGGAGGCCCTGGACGGCCCGATTGTGAAGCAGCTGGAGCGAGGCGGGCGAGCCGTGGTGAAGATGGACTGGCGGGAGAACATCACCGTGCCCCTGCAGACAGGTGACCCGCAGCCTCGCGTGGAGGGCGGCGGGGACATCGCCAAAGCAGCCGCCGTTTCTAAGAAGCAAAAGCGGCAATGGCAGCTCCAGGCTGCTCGGGCGGGGGCCGTCTGTGGGGACGTCTCAGCTGGGGAGTCAGGCCACCCCCGCGGGGTGCCCCTCATCCTTGTGTCTTAGCGGCAGGGGTCACACTCTGGTCGGTTCTGGTCTTGGGTCTGGAAGTGGCGTTCCGGCCGCAGGTTCAGTCTGGGGGATACGGGGCTGAGCTGGGGGGTCCCATTCCCCTCCAGTCTGAGCACTTGACCGCCGGGACCCTCGGGCCTCCTTTCTTTGGAAATCCGGCTTTTTTGGTTACGTTGCACTCCTTGCTTATTTTCTCCTAGATCTTCGTAAATTTAGAACCTACAAAGGCGGCTCCGTCAGAGATCTCCTCCGAGCCATGAGGAATAAGGTCAGTCTTGGGAACGCTGGTGGGCCCGGGGCGGCAGCCCCTCAGCGTCCCCGCTCCATTCGCTGCAGGTCTTTCATGCTCATTGGAATCCGGACTCTCGGAGGCTGGGAGGCCTTAGCCGGGCTTGACACATTCGAGGCTGTCTCCGCCCTTCATGGGTTTTCTCTTCCGGGGTGTGAGGAGCGGGGCTCAGGTCTGGAGCGGGCTCTCCTGTGGGCTCTGCGACTTAGCGGCAGCCGCCCCCACCCTGTGTACAGACACAGCAGGGAGAGCAGATACAGCACAGCACCTGCTCCCTCTCACAGGAGCCCCTGCACCTTCCCACATAAGGCCTGGTTTCCAGGGGTGCAGGGCAGGGAGGATCCTCGGGTCCCCCTGGCCTGTGCTGCCACCAGGCCCTGGCTCAGACAAGGCTTCTGAGTTCATTCAGTTCCTGGCAACTTTATTCCACTTGAGGCTGCCAGAAATCTGGGCCCGACCACCCCAGAAGGCCTGTCCACCCCTGCCTGACCAGCCCCTCTGCTCTTCCCCCGGGGCCTGGCTCGGCTTCCAGACCCCTCCTGCATGGGGGAAGCAGGCAGGGCAGCCGGGGGGCGCTGGGCCCACCCACCCTCTTCCGTTTCTTTACAGAGAACCAACTAACGTTGTGTCCTCCTTGAGTAATTAAAGGCCCTTTCACCAGCCTTTGGGGGGCTTTCTAGCTGCTAACCCCTCCTTCTCTGCGTGCCCACCTGCAGAAGCACCACTACCGAGAGCTGCCCGAGGAGGTGCGGGAGACGCTGGGCTCCCTCCCCGACGACTTCGTGCGCTACTTCACCTCACGCTTCCCACACCTGCTCGCCCACACCTACCGGGCCATGGAGCTGTGCTCCCACGAGAGACTCTTCCAGCCCTACTACTGCCACGAGCCTCCGGAGCCCCAGCCCCCAGTGGCCCCAGACGCCCTCTGAGCCCAGGCGGCCTCCGACCCGGGGGCCCCAGCGAGACTGAGGGCCTGGTCTTCGACCAGCAGAGCCTGATGCCTCCCAGCCTAGCAGGGAGACTCGGCTTCCCAAGCAAGTGCCTTGAGCTGCCCGCTCTGCCGCCAGCAGAGGCTGGTGCTGACCCAGAGTGGAGGGGTGACCCCTCCTGACCTGCAGGGATCTGGGAAGAGGTTGGTGTGAGAGTTTCCCCACCGGGGGTCTCTGCCGTGGGGGCCGCGGAAGGAGCCCCTTCTGCCTTCTTCTGGACACACTTGCTTCAGACTTAGGTTTCTTTCTACCCTTCTGTTGGACGTCAGCCTGTGGGCCTTGAAGGAGGAGAGCGGAGGAGATCGAAGTTGCCTGTGTGCTGGGAAAGGAGCATCTCTGTCCTAACTGCAGCCTCGGCTAGAAGGGGTTCGAGAGGTGGTGCCGAGGAGGAGGTGTCCCCCTGAATCAGAGGGACGGAGCATAAAGGCACCGGCATCCCCAGGTCACTGTGGCCAGTGTGTCCCCGCGCCCAGAGTCCAGGGTGGGGGCATGATGCTTCCTGCACTGGAAGTGCCTGTGTCTCGGGGCGTGTAGGAACGAAGAGGACGCTCTGTTCTGGGGCAGCTGCGGCCCAGTGCACCGGTGGCCTTTGGTGGCCATTTGGGGACATCTAGGAGCCTTTCGAGGCAAAAGGTCAGACGTTCCCTGGCTACCAGGAGGGCAGCTAAGACCCAGGCAAGGGCAGGCCCTCGGGACCGGAAGGGAGCAGGTTGAATGGGGTGCTCCCGGCCCCCCGGGGGAGATTCCTGGGCCGGGGGCTTGGCTGAGGCCCCTCCATCTCTGGGACCAGCAGGACGGGGCCGGGGCCTGGGAGCCGAGACCAGGGGCACGGCCTCGTGGCAGACTTTGACGTTTTTCTTGGAAGATTTTGATAGCTTTATATTTTGATCATACCTTAGAAGGCTACGTTAGTGTGAGTAAGCTAAGCTTAACTTGCAGCTGACTTGTGAAGAGGAATGTAATACATCTTCTGTTTTGTGTGATACCAAAAACCCCATCCCCCCCTCCAGAAAAAGTGTTCTCATCTAGAACGTTCTCTGGTGTGGAAGAGCAAAACATAGCAACGCTAGATGCAGCCGACAATTCAGAGTAACGGTCTCTTAATGCTGTTAATGCCAAGTTGGCTTGTTGGGGGTTTTTTTGGCCCCTGAAATTTTAGACTATAATATTTAACTTTTAGTTTCCTACGGAAGTTCCTGTCCCGTCTCCACTGCGAGCCTTAGTTAAACACCACCAGGGTGCCGAGCTCCTTCTCCAAGCGGGGGGCGGCTCAGCAGGGTTCTGTCCCGGCAGACCCACGCTGCTCCGGGCTAGGAATGGGGTCTTGGAGTTTCACTGGCTGACAGACGTCCTCTGACTGCCTGTGAGAGCTTTCCCGTGGTGTGTCGGTGTGAGGACACCTTCCTGATAGCGCTGCTCTCTGCCTTTGGAGACGTCAGCTCCTCCCTTTCATTCTGCCTGCATCACTTTTCCCCCTTTACATCAGCCTTGGCCTCAGCCTCACCAGTTGCCTCACGCAGACCCGGAACCCGGGCAGCCTGGCTGGCACCGCCAGCGGTCCCCTTCTCCCACTCCAGGACACGGCAGGCTCTGCGGGTGGGCCTGTGCCAGCCTGGGTGGGGAGCCCGAGGGAGACCGGAGCTGGGGGCCTCACGTGACAATTTCACAGGACGTCACCCACATGCCGCCCAGGGCTCCGCCTCTCCCGTTCTCACTACTGAACCTTCTCTCTGGCCTGCAGCCAGTGACTCCCAGCTGCCCAGTTTTGTGTCATTTCCCTGTTTGGACCCCGCTTGTCTCTGAGACTTTTTAAAAATGCCTTCTCTGCCTGTCATACTCGTTTCTGACCACCCACCTTTCTCAAACTCATTCATTATTTAAAAAACTGTATTTTATTTGAGCACTTACCACTTGAGCCAAAGCAAGATGCCTGGGGCTGGGACACAGAAGTGAACAAGACAGGCCAGACTTCTGCCATCCTCAGAGCTTGTGGTGAGAGAGAAAAGAGTAAACAGACACCAGGAAGGATACCCAGGCGGTGGGCAGGGCTGCGTTGGGGTAGGCCCCTCTTCTGTCTTAAAGCCAGCCCTTGGCCGTGAGACGCCCTGAGCAGCCCCCGCCTGCCCGGCCCGTCCTGGTATCTTCGACAGTACCGGCCTCTCAGCTGAGCCCTTTGATCTTCAGTCTAGGCAGAGGGCCTCCTGTGGCTCCGAGCGGCTGTTGGACTTTTTAGAGGTACGTGGTCATTTTTCAGGCAGAATTGAGTTGCCTCTTAAAAATGCCAAACTCACTAATTTCTTTAAACCTCGTGTTGAACCTTGTATTGACTCTGTCTTTTAGCACAAGTGCTCGAATTTTCTCTGGTTGTCTCAAGTCTTTGCAACTTTGGTTTTTAAAGAGCTCCTCTTGTCACTAGGGCCGCAGCATTTGCACTTTGGGGGTACATTGGTAATATTTGGTATGTCACCAACCCACCTCGGGGCTGAAGTGTGAAATCCCGGGTTCAAGATGTTCTCTCCCCACAAGCCCCCACTGTCAGTGCAATAGTTGTCACGGCCGCTTCTCAGTGAGACCGCACTCTGACCCACTGCCTGTATTGCTGTGGGAGATCACAGGCTAAAGGGTCAAAAGTATTTCCAATCAATTCCGGAAGAAGGTCCTTACCAGAGTAAAGCCTGATCCTTTCATAGGGTTTTACGTGAATGCAATTCAGTAATCTTTGCAATCCTTGCTCCATGCCACAGACAAGAGGCGAGCTGCAGCTGGCCTACCCCCTTGCGGAGGGGAGAGGCCCCGGCATGGTGGGCCTTCCCCTCTTGGCCGCTGTCTGTCTTTTCGGAGGTTGGACTCGGGCTGGGTTTGGATTTCCTGAGGTGGCTGTTCTCCATCTCTGCTCACTGGACTCTCAGCCTTGAGGCCCTTGCAAAGGTGGACGGATTCTGCGTCTAGGACCTCTGCTGTAAGAGCCACAGGGGAGAGCATTGTTTACCTCAAGGGCTTCCTCACACGTGCAGTGTAGCCTCTCTCTGCTCACCTGGTCCTCATCCCAGCATTTCCTTGCCCACTCGCTCCCCTTGCCCACTCGTTTCCCTTGACGATGGCCTGACATCGGCTTTTCCTGGAAGAAAGGCAGGATTTCCAGACAGGTGAGCCAAGATGCCACCTTCCCGGGTCAAACCTTCCTTCACCTTTCAAACCATAGTGTCTCCTCTCCCTACACTCTGCTTCCTTCACAAAATCGTGGTTTCCCGTAACCCTGGCTTCTTCGGTATCAGCACTTACATCTTTTCCATCGAGAACCACAGGGAGCGCCTCTGGGGCAGCCTCACCAGCACTTCGGCTGAAGTCCCCACCTGCTCGCCCCACCTGTGGCCAGATGTTGGGGGGGAAGTGTTCCTTCTCTGATCCCAAAAGCTGTGACAGGGGCGGGGCCCCCACTTACCTAGAAAGCATATTACTGGTCAATTCTGCGGCGTTCTCACGAGCAAATCTTACGTAGTGTTCTTTTTGCAACGACCTATTTATTGAACCTATTTATATTTATTTAATTTCTACTCTGAAGTGTATCCACTTATAATTGCACTCGCTTAAAGCACCTCCGATTTATTTTGGACAACACCCCCGGCCATTTCAAAACTGGAAAAATAACCGTGTTCTTCCCCAGGACGGACACCTCACAGCCGCCCTGTGGGGGGTGAATCATTTGGTCGGGGCACAAATGTTCATTTTTAAGTGATTTTTTAAAAAGTCTGTGCCATTGTGTCTTTTCTGTGGACAGTTAATCGTTTAATGGGGATGTGTTGATTGTGTGATACAATCCTCTGTGGAACCTGAAATCCTCTTTTTAGCTTTATATTTTATAACCTGCCAGATTGTACGGTTTTTATGTGTATTTTTAAAGCCCGATGATGTGAGGGTAATTAAGTTAAAGGGCCTATTTTTGTACCTCCTGTACAGTTTTATAATTCTGCCGGTGGATGATGGCATCTTGCTGTTGAGCCAACTACAAATAAAGGTAGTTTCAGATTTGGAGGCCAGTTCGTCTTCTTAAAGGCGGGACGGCAACCCTCACTGTCTCCTGGGTAGGGGTCTGGATAGTGAGGGTGAGCAGCTGGCTTAGTGGGAGAGGGCTTGGGGGGAGCAGTGGGGTGGCCGACAGGGGCTGGAACATCTTCCTGGGTGTTTATTTGTGAGAGAAAGTTCTTCAGAACACTGCAGGCCATCCCTGAAGTCTTTCTGGGTCTGAATTCCAGGAGGGGAAGCCAGGGCGAGGCAGGTGAGATCTGGGCTCCAGCAGTTGGGGGTCAGGGTACCGGAACAAGAAATTCACAAGGGGAGATTTCCCTGGTGGCCTAGGGGTTAAGTCTCAGCGCTGTCACTACTACGGCACGGCACGGCACGAGTTCAATCCCCGGCTAGGGAGCTTCCCACATGGCGCAGCAGACCTCTCCTGTCTCGCCCACTGCTCCCCTCAGAAGTGTACTTAGTGGATCTGCCTGTTCTGCTCCCCACTCTGTTTCTAGTGAATCCTCTCACTCCCCACACCTCTGGTCTGTACCCCAGATCTTCTACACAAAGAAAGAAAAAAGAAAACCCCTGAGGGGCCTCAGCCAACACCCTGTGGGGAACCCACCACCTGAGCACGAGAAACACGAGAAACACGTGCCTCTCCCCACAAGACAGGAAGGAGCCAGGCAGCCCATCTGGCTGGAATTTAGGACCCTGTCATTGTGCCTGCACCTCCCCCCACCCTGTTCCCCCTTTCCCTTACCCCCCCATACTCTGGTGATTGGAGGCCCCACTTTCTCCTGCATCAGGAAGGGGACCCTCTGGGAGGATGTATTCTCCCCTCCCCCTCCTCCCGGTGCCCCTTGGAATACGCCTGCTTCTCAGCTGGGATCCGATTTGCAGGGTGGTGTGAAGTGTGCTCCTCCGGTTTGCCAGCAGGACGCAAAGATTGCCAATGTGATTTTTTAAAAAAGATTTATTTATTTATGGGCCTCCCTGCTGGGCAGCGGTTAAGCACTGCAGCTCTGGAGCTGTCGGCAGCAGCAACGCGAGTTCAAACCCCCAGCTGGGGAGATTCCCACATGGCGCTGCAGACCTCTCCTGGAGCTTGAGCTGCCCAGCAGCCCCAGGGGGCTTTCCAGCCTGTGGCCTGTGGGCACCAGGTCTCTGGAGGTATCCCCAGGGAGGGTCTCCTCCTGACAGACTGGGAAGAAATTCCTCTTTGGGTCAGAGGTCAGACTCTCCCAAATAAGCTTGATGACTGAGGCCCTCCCCACCCTGTGGTAGTTCCGGGAATAGGAAAAGGCGGCCTGACCAGGTATGACTCACAGGAAATGGGAGGGTGGTGCCTGCCCGGGAAGCAAAAGCACAGTGGGGGGTGGGGGCCCCCCAGGAAGCTGCCCGGGTTGTCTTGTGTTCTGACGCACAGAACCGAGTGGTTCTGTGGACAGAGCAAGGCCCAGTACAGTTTCTGGCCTCTGGCTGGGCCCCAAGAAGAGCGCCAAGGGGTGGCCCGGTGTAAGTCAAGATGGCTGGCCCCGTGGAGCACAGCAGGGGATTATGACAGGGCCGCGGAGAAGTCCGGTGTGCTGACTTGACTGAGTTTGTCCTCCATGACTCAAAGAACTTCCAGATGGCAGGCCGAGCTCCCACGGCAGCCCCCTCAAACCCACACCTAGAAGTGAGAGAAGAAATGGAGTTAA
The DNA here is from genome assembly GCA_004024925.1 of Scalopus aquaticus. Lineage (NCBI taxonomy): Eukaryota > Metazoa > Chordata > Mammalia > Eulipotyphla > Talpidae > Scalopus > Scalopus aquaticus. The sequence goes on from PVIJ01008267.1 coordinate 15,929, forward strand.
TCCCTAGCTGTGCGTTAAGGAGCCAGCTGTAGGCACTGGGTGGGGGGTGTATTTCCAGGTAAAGCAGAAAGTGTAGACGGGGGTGAGGGGGTAGGGGGGTAGGGGGTTGGTGGGTGTAGAGATCCAATGAGCAACCACCCAGCTGGGGAGTGTGTCCCACCCAGTCTTGCCCCCACAGAACAGTCATGGGGGTCACAGGTGCTCACTCCCCAACCAGGCGTGTGGCAGCCCAGAATCCCCCAACCCTAGGGTCCAGCTCCACACAGGTAAGAAGACCCAACACCAGTGACTAGATTTCCCTAAGGGACTTACTTGGAAGACAGAAAAGGACTCGAAAGGAAGGACTGTTACAGTATCGCGGTGGGTGGGGGGCCAGGAGGGGGCGCCTGCGCTGCTGGGCCTGGTGTTTCTGTTTCACTGTGTGAACGGGCCTGTTTTACCTGTCGGTGGCTGGCTGAAGCTCACAGTGATGATGGACGTTCTCATGTACATCTTAAAAATAGTCCTTGAAAATCTTTCCATATAAGCATAAAAGTGTTATTTGTTTTCTATTTACCAGATGCCTCGTACACCTCTGTCCAGATGTATAATGGTGATGTAGCAGTGGGCATTCACATTGTCCCTGGTCTCTAGATGTTTTAGCCTCTTGCCCAGCTGCAAGTGTCCCCAAAGGCTGAGCTCTAGGTGTGGCGTGGATGGTGGGTCCAGTTATCTGGGGCCGCAAAACAACAGGACACCCAAACTGCAGCGACTCCCAACAGCCATTGTTCCCTCTCAGTTCTGTGGAGCAGCTGGGTGGTTCTTTTTGGTTTGAGAAAGACTCAACTTCAAGGCCTTTTGAGTCATAGACTCTGGAATTTGTCAACAGCAGTTCTGCCAATTTTATTGCTCTAGACAGGTTACCAGGAGTGTCCAGATTCAAGAGGTGGAGAAACAGATGCCATATTTCTCCATATATAGTATTCCATAAAATGTATGGAATAGACTTTCCCCATTTAATTGGAGATGTCACCCTCATCACACGATTCAATTGCATCAAATATTTGGGTCTGTTCCTGAAATTTTCATTCTGCTCTATTTCTCCTGATTTATGTACTAGTCCCGTGCCATTTTACTATTGAAGGTGTGGAATATGTTGGGGGTTAAAAGAATAATTGTGTATGGTGTTGACAAGAGATGACAAAATGCTTCTCCAGTAGTGTAGAAGGCATCTCCAGTTACCCACCCCCCTCCAGTCTTCCCTCTTACTAATGGAACCCCCATTTTATTTAGGACAGCAGTGTGCCCCTTTAAAAAGGCTGAGCTCACAGACTTTCGTAGCTCACCATGTCAGTGTGACTCATTTCTGGGCACTGAGATGTAAGTAGAAGCCAGCCAGGTGCAGTTTCTTAGCAAGCTCTTATTTCTTTCTTGAAAGGACAGCTCCATCTGCCTGTCTCTGCACACTTTGCCCTTGCCTCCTCCTTCCTGCCTGGAATGCTGTTGCCATACCCGGAGCTACAGCAGCTCTCTTTTGATCATGAGGGCAAAGGCACACATTATATATGAAGACACAGAATGGTAGAAAGAGCCTGGGTGCTTGATGACTTCTTTTAACTTCAGCTTCTCTGGACCACAACTTGCAGACTTCTTGTTATATGAGAAATTAAATCCTTATTGACCGACCTATGTTAGTTTCTATTACATGCAGTGAAAACAATTGCAATTTGATGCACACAGAAAATTTGAAAATAAAGAGATACAGAAGGATATATCAAACAAATACTAACAAAATTCTGCCATAGCAAAAATACAATCGATGTGGAAAATGATTTAATGGGATTTGGGACAAAGAGGGATATTTCCTTTGGGTCAAAAGAATAACTGACCAGAAAATATCAGTCATGAACCTTTACACACCTAATAACACAGGCTCAAAATACCTAAAGCAGAAACTGAACTAAAAGGTACAGTTTGTCAGTCATCTATCTGATAGATCAAATGGACTCCCCCCGGCCCCGCAATTGAGATATGTGCAATACAATAATCAAGTGTGATCACATAAATCCGTAACTAATAAGTGGGGTCCAGAAAAATGCAACTGTGTGAAATGTAAAGCTGCATTATTGTAAGGTTAATGCCTCAGGAGCCTAGACAGTAGGGGGTAGGGGAAAGGGAGGGTCCTGATATCCTGTGGGTCCCCACTGGCCCAGGCCAGCTGAGTTTGGTGCCACCTATGAATAGCTCAAATCTACTCCAAGGTAACTAATTTTCTTTATGTGGTGGTTGTTTTTTCTTTTAATCTTCTTCACGCTTTTCTGTATTTCCCAAATGATCCTATTCTGAAGTTAGTGAATAATTCTGGCCAATGATTTAGAAATAGGAGTCATGTGTCACTTCTGAGTCACAGCATTTACAGCATTGTGGGGTACAATCTTCCAGCACCCCCTTCCTCCGCATGGTGATGGGCACCCGTGGAGGCCACCTAAGGAGAAGACACAAAAAAGAAGCAATTGAAATGAAAATCACAGCGCTACCACATGGAAGGCAAAAAACACCTGACTCGGAACAGATTTCTTATCACTTAAGAAATAAGCCCTGGTGTTTGGCACTGAAATGTCTGGACTAATTACCGCAGCAGAACAGAGCCCATCCTGACTGATGTAGGCAAGAAGTGTAGGGCAGAGTTGGTTACGCTGTCCCCACAAAGGGGAAGGGCCCTGATGAATTGTCAGTGCCCTTAGGCAGCTAAAAAGTGCAGACTCTGGGATGACCCCCCATGCTCTCCCCACTGATGACTGTCTTGTTTGGCTTTGCTGGGTTCCTGGACCTGTGACTGAGCCATATGCAGGTGACACCTAGCAAGAGACATGTAGGCTGAGCCACATGGGGGAGCAGGCCCATGGCCCCACAGCCTCCCCTCAGCATGGGAGGCTCTGTGGACTTCATCCTAGGGATGTCCATGATGGAGGGAGGCCAGATTCAAGCCCAGAACCAGCCCGAGAAGGTCCATCACTGCTGCCAGGCCTGAACCCCGAGACAGGCAGCTCTGACCTGACCTGTACTCTCAAGGTTATTTTTAGACAAAGCATCTACAATTAGAGCAGATCAAAAAACATAAACACGTGGGCACGACTAAGTGATTTTAAAAACTAATCTTGAACTATGTTTAAATATTCCTTAATCTAACATTCAGGCCTCCAAAGAGAACAGTCTCACAGTAAACACACACACACCTACACACAGCCTTATTTATCTCTCAAGATTTTGCCTTTGCTTTCTCTCACACGCCGAAGAGCCACATTTGGTATCTGTCCTAAAGAAACAGTTTCTTTTCCCATCTGGGCAGCTGGTAGTAGCTGGACACCTTTGTTTTCCAGAGAGAAAGCACCCTCCCTTCTGGGAGACCCTCTCAGTCTCTCCTCCCCTCAGTCTTTGGCTATTGGACATTTGTGGATAAATTTGCTGCATGTACAAAGATCACCCTCCCGAAAAACAGTCCCCATAGGAGCCCAGCTCATTCCAAACCTGCTGTGCTGAGAAAGGAACGTGATTTACCTCTGCAGGGGAAGGTCTCTGTCACAGGTAGGACACTCGCTCCCACTGGCCACTAGATGGCGCCTGTGTGCGGAACCGGGCCTCCTGGGCCCCCACAGTCCAGGTTGACCAGGCTCATCCGCTAAGTAACTATGGCTTCTTCTATCCACGCCGCAGGTGGCTCCATAGGAGATGAGGCTGGGATCCAGAATAAAGCCCAGCAGGATCTGGCCTTATTATTAAATAGCTCAAATCTTGCGTGAGCCAGTCATTTCTAAGTAATGCGTAATCACAAATTTTTCACATTTAAGGACTGATAACAGAAGAGCACGTCCAGTTCCCTCCTGTACGGGATAATCTTCAGGTCTGAAGTCCTGTTGAGCAAAACCACAGGCAAGACACACACTAAGGTGTCCTTGAACACAGGCTCCAAGGACACGATGGGGGCGGGCCCAGGCACCTGGGTGCTTACTGCGTCCAGGCTCTGAGTCCGTGCTTCAGAAATGACTATACCTACACCACCCAGAGCCCGTCCACGGGGCCTCTGAGTGGGAGAGGGGCCTCAGCTCCCTCTGAGTGGGAGAGCCCAGCTCTGAACTCCAATGGCCTGGACTATTTGGGGCTCGGCTTCTTGCCTGCTCAACCACTGTTTAACACAACAGAAAGCTTGGCTGTTACTACTACCCCCATTTCGCAGATGAGCAAACTCTGAGGCCTAGAGAAGTTAAGCAACTTGCTCAAGGTCACACAAGTGTCAAGGGGTTGGCTGGGATTCAAACACTGGTCCCTGGGACCGCTGCCAGGACGACCCAGAGTCGCCACTGTTCAGTCTATAAGCCAGAGAGCCTGCAGCCCGCCCTGTGGACCACTGGCCTTCCGAGGGCCCGGTCAGCATTTCTGCTCTGAATCTCTGGCTTCTACTTGTAGCTGAGAGTCCGTTGCCTTTATTTAAACTGAAAACACGTGCTCATTCTTGCTAAAACGGGGGGGGGCGGGGGGGGCTGGGCCAAGCACCCACATCACCTGGAACTTGGTAGGAATGCGGATTCTCAGCCCCGCCCAGGCCCTCAGTGTCTGCCAGGCAGGGCTCCGCATGGTGCCGACACCTGCTGGTGTTGGAGGATGTGGGCTGTGGAACGCAGACTCCTGAAGCCACGCGGCCAAGTTAATTAAGTCCAGTAAAGAGCAATTGCGCATGCTCTTCTAGGTTCAAAGAGGAAGTGATCAGAAACCCAGCAGTAAAGGAAATAAACACACAGGAGGAAAGAGGGGGGGCACCAGCCCAGGTCATGCACCAGAACTGTGGGGAGTGTCTAACACAGGCACACAGGGCTCTAAGTGGACAGTTATGGGGTGGGCCCGGCACCTGTATTGCTAGAAGCCACGTGGAAGCCCTGCTCTGTGCCCCTCTCTGAGAGAGGCCTTCTTGGACGCCACAGCACAGCCAAGGTCAGCTTCCCGCTGGAGTGTGATGCTGTTGGCCTTACAAGAGGCTGCTCTGAGGAGGTCCTTGGCCTTTCCCTCCCTCTCACTGACTGTTGGGGTTTTGCAGGTAACTTGGCTGCCTCCTCACGCACCCTCTGTGCTCTCTGCCTCAGTTGACCCCTGCCATCCAAATGCACCGCACTGGCCCCTGGTGACTGCCCGGGTCTCACCCACCTTTCTGCTCTCCCACCTGTGTTCAGGTCTCAGCATCATGCCCTTTGGAAGCACCTGGTGAGTTTAACAAACATAGTTGTGCATCTATACCTATGGGCACGTACAATAGGTAACAACCGCATTATACAGTATTTGAGACATGCTAAAAATAATTCATCTGAAATTCAAATTTAACTGGTGTCCTGTAGATCCGGAGTTCGAGCGCACTTCTTGAGCCCCTGCCTCATTGTGCCCCCCAACAAAAGCAGGCTAGAGTCCCCAAGGACGTCCGCGCTCAGCCAGCGTAAGGGCTCGGGGCCTCCCTCCCTCCCTCCCCACCCCAGGTGATTGCAGACCTGACCCAGCAGTCACGGCGGCCCCTGAGGCCAGGTGGCCCTGCCATCACCTCTGCCCACTCGTCCTTCCTCACCCCCGGCACCTGCCCCACCAAATGCACACACAGGTCAAGGGGACACCTGAAGGTGGGTCCTATGACACCCAGCTTGGAGCAGCCATTTGGCCAGGGAGGTGAGGTCCAGTAGGAGGCTGGAAGCCCCCAGAAAATCTGTCTAAATTAGAGAAAGAAGGGGTTCCCCTCAAAAGAAGGCAAGACCAGACATGCCTCCTGGGGAAATTCTGATGGGACATGCCCTCTAATTTGTGTCTACAACAGATGTCCTCAAAGCTTCAAAGCCACACGGGGCCCTCAAAGCCTTGGAGCCTGATCCCCCAACCCTAACATTCCACATGGCTTGGCTTTGCCCAGGGTCAGACCAGAAGTTTCCAAAAAGAACATAGCTGAAGAAACTGAGGCACAAAAGCACCAAGAAAGAGAGTTCCAGAGCCCTACAGACCCACAGCCTGTGCGGCCTGACTGTCCTGTCGTCCCTGACGTGGCCTAATGCCTTTGCTAAGCTGGGGGCTTAATTGGTCCATGCTTGGGCTGTCTGCTTGTGGGGGAGTCCAGCCCGCTGCCTCGTACCCACCCCTGCACCCAGCTTTCACACTCCTGCTCTTTTTGCAAAGCCACTCCCTTGGGTGTCTCTGGTTGCTTGTTCATTGTTACGGAGGGGGGCAGAAGTGAAAAAGATCTGGGTGGCAGATACAAGGTTTTTGCGGCAGGGCGTGTCTCACAGGGAGGCCCCAGATCTGTGATGGTAACTGGCCAACTGCTGGGGGGCCCGGGGCGGGACTGGGGCCCCTCCTGTACTGTCTCACTCATCCAGGTCCCCCCCACAATGCAGAAACTGCCTATGAGAAGAGAGAGTAGAAGAAAAGGAATGGAAGCCCCCCCAAACTGAACAGAGAACTACCACCTGTCCCAGCACCTCGACATCTGGGTATGTACCCCAAAGAGTCTGAATAGAGACTCAGAGACGCACATGTTGTTCGTCAGTGTTAAATCAGCTGTGGAATGTGATCGGGGTGCTGAGTGGGAGAGCCGGACGTGGGGGGAGCACAGGGCAGCCTCACCAGGCAGGCCTCCTGTCGCTGGAGGGGCCTGGAGGACACGGCGCCGGGCAAGGCCAGCCAGTCACAAGGGGCCAGACATCATGGCCCCCACTCCTAGGAGGCCCCTGGAGGACACAACGAAACAAAGCGAAACGGTGGCTTGGGTGGGGGCCTGGTGGGGAGCAGGAGGGGATCTGCTTATCGGGGATGGGGCTTCAGTTGGGGGAGACGCAGAGCTTCCGGAAGGGCGGTGCTGGCTGGCCACCAGGGAGCGTGCCCAGCCCCACAGAGCTGCGTGATATAAATGGTTAAAGTGATCTGTGATGTGCTGAGTTTCTTTTACAAGTTCAAAAAAGGGAGTGTATCAGCGAGAAGTTTGCTGGAGGTGGGGGCTTGGCACAGGAAACACGTGACTCCTGAGCTGGAGAGACGCCGAGCACACAGCCTCTGACCACTGCTCGTGGTGCCACCAGCGCCTCTTGTCCTGCTTTCCCCTCTTGGGGTGCCCTGGCCCCCCCACCTCCTGCCTCGTCGTATCGCTGGACGGTAAGCTCACGCTTCCCTGTGGTCAGCATGGGGAGGGGTTGGGAAAGAGTCAAGACTGAATAAGTGAAAAGATGACCCTGTGTCCTCTCTGGGACTCAGTTTCCCCCTGGAAGCACTGGGGCGGCGACTCCAGGGCTCTGGGCCCTGGCTGTTCCAGGCCCTGGGAAGAGCCTGTCTGAGGCCTCTGAGTCCTCAGCTTGGCCATTGTGGCGGTTTCTTGTTTTGGAACATCCTCTTCCTCCCCAGCTGTCACCCAGGTGACCCAGGCAGATGGCGGGCAGCTCCTTCTCCGCGGGACTCTGAGCCAGTCCCCGTGCCCCCCTGGGGTTCACGGTGCATTTCCTTTACGGGGATCCTCCTGCCTCAGTTGGAGGGGTTTCTCCTACCTCACAATCCCTCGGCGTCTCCCCCTCTTCCTAGATGTACGGGAATTTCCTTGTATCTCTTTTGTAAAATTTGAAGCGTGGGGCCTCCCTCATGGCGCAATGGGTTCAGTCTCCGCACTAGGAAGCTATCAGCAGCCACTGCAGCAGGAGTTCGATTCCCGGCCAGGGAGCTTCCCACATGGTGCAGCAGACCTCTCCTGTCTCGCCCCTACTCCCCCCAGCAGTGTATTTCAGGAGATCCACCTCTTCTGCGCCCCGCTCTGTCTCTGGTGAATCCTCTCACCACCCCCCCACACCTCTAGCCTACACCCCAGTTCTTGAATGCATAAATAAATCTTTAAAACAATTCAAAGTGTGCCACATAATGTGTGACACGTATGTAGCATGCATGTGCACCCTGTATGGCGTCACACATATGCTGTAACGAGCAGCACTAGATCTTGCTCCTGCCCCCCAGGGGCTCACCTCCCACCCCACGCAACCATCTTCCCCAATTCTGCCTGTTGCTCTCAAGTCATCTTTCTTTGTTTTTTAGTGCTTTATTGTCTATACGTGCCTGTGCACTTTAATTTTATGAAACCTTTGCAAAGCATGTACTGTGTAGGCACTAAGTGCTTTGACATAGTAACTCATTTATTTTTTATTTTTTAATTTTTTCAGTCGTTTCCACAATAATACAAATTGGGGAGTCCAACTTCACCCCCTACATGTGCACATGCCTCACTCGCCTTCCACCAAACCCCCCTCTCAGCATCCTTTCCCCTTCCTGTCCCCATTTCCCACCCCCCCAACTTCCAACACCAGTATGTTTTCTCGGAGTCTAAGAATTATTCTTGCTGTGCTTTTCCAGTTTGTTTTCTTTGGTGATTTATATTCCATGGTTGAGTGAAACGCTCCTGTAACTCTTTCACTTTTTTACTTACTTCACTCAGTATAGTCGCCTCAAGATCCACCTTTTTGTCCCCAAAGACACAATTTCATCTTTTTAAACAGCTGAGTAGTATTCCACTGGGTATATACTCCGCAGTTTCCTTATCCGCCCTCTGTGGATGGGCATTTAGTTGAGTCCGTGACTTGGCAGTTGCGGGCTGTGCCGCTTTGAACACAGTAGGCATCAATCTTTTCGTATCAGTGTTTTGCATATCCTTTATGTAAATACCCAGCAGTGGTCTTGCTGGATCACATTAGGTACTTCCATTTTTGTTTTTTCACGGAGTTTCCATACCATCTCCCACAGAGATTCCTGAGATCACATCCCAGAGCAATGGGTGAGTTCTCCTCATGTCCTCACTGCCGTTTGCTTCCTCCAGTCTTTTTGATCCAGGCCATTCTCACAGGGTTGAAGTGACACCTCCTTGGGGTTTTGATTTGCATTTCGAAATCTTCATAGTAAGTGGTGTTGAGCATTTTCTCATGTGCTGTCGCCCATCCCAATGTCTTCTTTGGGGAAGTGTCTGTTTAGGTCTCCCCTGCCACCCTCCACTTTGGATTTTTGATTGGGCTGTTTGTTTTTTTTTTGTTGTTGTTGTTGTTGTTGTTGAACTATGTAAGTTCTTTATATATTTTGGTGATGAACTCCTTGTCAGACATGTATATACGAATATCTTCTCTCAGGCCGTAGTTGCCTTTTTGTTTTGTAGTGTTTTCTTTTTTCTTTCAAGGTACAAAAGCTTTTCGGTTTGATTTGTTTAGTTTTGCTTTGGTTTCCTTGCTGTTGGAGTCGTGGCCCCAGATGCATCCCTGGTGGGTGTTCGGCAGGAATCAACTGTTTTCTCAAATATTTTATGGCTTCCAGTCTTCTATCTAAGTCTTTAATCCATTCTGTTAAGTTTTGTGTATGGAGTTAAGTCATCAAGTCATTGTTTAATTCATTTAAACCTATAGAGAAGATACTGTTATTAATCCCATTTTATGACAGAGGAAACTGAGGTACAGAGAGATCAAGTAACTTGCTCAAGATCACAGGGATAAAAGGGCAAGCAGCAGACTTGTTTCTTGGGTCTTAGTGCAAAAGTTTCTCTAGAGCATAGATCTAAGAATGGAATTGTGTGTTGTAGGGTATAAGGATGTTCAGCCTTACAAGGTAATGCCGAAATACTTCCTGCAGATCCAGTATACTCTCGCCCCCAATTAGAAGAGAAGACTTCCTGTTGACCTACGACTTCAACAATTGGCCTTGTCAGATTTCTTAACTTTCCCAACCTGCTAAATATAAAATGGTATTCTGTGATGACTTGAATCTAACCTCTCTGACCATGATTGAGTTAAAGCTTCTTTTCATTTGTTTAGATATGTTTCCATTTCTTTGAAATGTTTATATGTGTTGTTAATGTAATCAAATGATTAATTGTTTATTTTAAGAATGGTGATTCTGAGGTCTTGCATAAGAAATCCTTTCCCAGAAAACAAACAAAAAATAAAGCAAAGAAAAAGAAATCCTGTCTTGCCCCAGGGACATTAAAATACTCCACTATATTTTCTTATAAGTTCTTTAAAGCATCCTTAATCTAGATGGAGTAGATTTCTACATTTGCTACGAAGTAAGGCTACATTTTCCTCTTTCTTTCTCCATGTAGTTAACTAGTTGGTCAGCATCATTAATTTAATAGACCCTACTTTCACTCAATGGTATAATCCCTCCTGTGTATGTTCAAAGTTTCAAACAAGTAGATTTCTGGGCTCTTTATCTGGTCTTTTGGTTCATTTGTCTAATTCTACACTAAAACCTCATTTTATAATAAGCCTTAATGTTAAAAGAGTAAATCTCCTCATCTTATTCTTCTTTGGGTGTCTTGGGCTTTAAATTCTTCCATGTAAGTTTTAGAATCAGCTTTCATGAAATACTGCTGGGATAGGTGGGAATTGCTCTGGTCTACACGGGGAGAATCACATCTTCAAGATGTTGGATCTTCCTGCCTCGGACCTGGATTATCTCTCCACTTACTTAAATTGTATTCAAAGTCTTCTAATAGAGTTTTATCATTTTCTTACTCTAGGCCTTATACTTGTATTGCTAGCTTTATTATTGTACCTTTTTGCTGTTATAAATGGAATATTTTTTAATTAGATTTTTATATTTACTGATAGACACAAAGGCACCTTATTTGGGGGTATTAACCTTATAGTGCGCTGCCTTGTTAAAGTCTTAATATTTTGAATCACTTGTTGGCTTATTCTTTTGGATTTTCTATCCACAGTCATATCATATGCAAATACTGATGTTTTGGCTATTTTTCCCATTCTCAGGGCTTTAATTTCTTTTTCTTCTCTCTTTGCTGTCTAAGACCTCTGCTGCAATGTCTCAAGCAGTTATAGTGAACATACTTACCTGGTTCCTGATTTTAAAGGAAATGTTCTTCAGATTGATCCACAGAAAATAATGTAAGCAGACGTTATTTTTTGTAAGTTCTCTTTATCAGGTTAAGGGTATTTCCTCCTAGTTTGCTAAGAATTTTTAAGCTGAAAAGGTATTGATCGTTTTTTCCTTCTGGATCTGTTGAGACACTTATGTTTTTTTCTTCTTAAATCTGTGTAAGTTTTCAGTTTGAGCTGCTGCAAAAACAGAGTCTGGGACAAGAACTTGGGTTAGGTGGGTTATTTCTGAGGCAGGAAGCATGGGATGAAGGAGCAGGGACCTGCAACAGGGACAGATGAACAGTCCTTTGAGGGCGTGGCTATAGGCAACAGGGAGCTGACTTTGGGGTCCTGGAGGTCTCAGCACAGCCTACAGGATTCCTCCCACAACCGCAATGGAAAAGGAGGAAGGGAGGAGGTGAGGTCACCCATCCGCCAGCTCCTCTCCCCTCACTGTGCATTGTGGGGAGCTTAATTCTCCCACATTCCTGGGAAACACTGACAGGCAAGTGGTCCCTAAAGCATTGAAGAACTGAGACAAGCAAAGGCTGAGAGCATGCAAGGGAATCTGGGTTTGCAGACTGGTCCTCTGTAAGTGCAGTGGATGGCAGAGGAGGGCAGAAGTCATGTGACCCGGAGTAGCAACGTAATAGATGTCACTGTGGGTTTTTCTTCTATCGTCCCACCATCTTTGACCACCTGAGACAAGCCCAAATTGGGTGTAATGGCTTCTATTTTCACACTGACAGATTTGGGTTGCTAGTATTTTCCATCTAATTGTAAAATTTGTTTTCAAGAGTGTGATTGGGCTCTAAATTCCATTAGATTTTTTAAAAAATCTAATCTAAGATGAAAATTTAGCAATGACTCGGTCTGACTCCCGCTAAGCTCTGCTGATTACGAGCTGAATTGAAAATCTTGCGTTTTTAAAAGATTTTATTTTTAGTAGAAAAACTGGGGTGCAGGCCAGTGGTGCAGGGGGTGAGAGGATTCACCAGAGACAGAGTGGGGAGCAGAACATGCAGATCCCCTGAAATCCACTGCTGAGGGGAGCAGCGGAGAGACAGGAGAGGTCTGCTGCGCCCTGTGGGAAGCTCCCTGGCCGGGGATCGAACTCGTGCTGCAGTGGCGGCTGATAGCTTCATAGTGCTGAGACTTAACCCCTTGCGCCACCAGGGAAGCCCTATTGTGCAGATTGATGAAGAATTGTCTTTGCATGAAATCCAGACATCAGACAGTAGAGGATTAACACAGGCCAAAGATGGTTAAAAATCTGATCTGACAATCTCTGTCTTTTCACTGCAGTTTAGTCTTTTCATCTTGATTGTGACTATTAGTAAATCTGAATTTGTTCATGCCATCTTTAAAAAAAATTGCCTTTGTCCCACTTTTTCTGTGCTTTTCTCTGCGTGTAGTTTTTCATGACTGGCTGAGGGTGGTTTATTTTTATACCATTTTAAGGGTGTTTCCTGGTCTCAGCACTTGCCAGCCTCTTGTGGAATCAGATCCCTGCCAGCTGGGATTACTGCCCCCTGACATTCTCCCCATCTTCTCTCTGCGGACCCAGCCCTGCCCTCCCCCGACCCCTCCAAAGCCCAGACGTGCTGTCCCGCAATTTCTGGCCCTGGACTGTGGATGGCAGAAGCCAAGGAAGGGCAGGAACCCATCGCAGCCCCCCAACTCCAGTCCTGATGACACTGGGTGTCCCTTTGGAGAGGGCCGTATGGGTGCTCTGCTCCTCCCCACCTCTCCCAGACCCTGCCGCTCCCAGGGCGTCCTAAGCATAGGGGGCATTTAAAGACTAAGGCCTGGGGAGGGCTCCTGGCCACCAGAACCCCCTCTACTCGCTGCTCTGGAGATTCTGTGGCAGAAGAGGGGGACAGAGCATCTCTACAGCACTGGCACAGGGTGGTATTTCCTTCACAGGGCCCTTGACCCCTAGGAGGGACTCACTTCCGCATTGACTGTAGCCAGCGGGGATGTCTCCGCTGCTCCTGTTGTGCCCTAGGCCGCTCCTGGAGACCAGCTGGGGTCTCTACAAACACTCGGCCCCACCCCTTGCCCAGGTTCACCCCTGCGGGCCTTAGAGGAAACACCACGCAGTGGGATATGGAGGCTGGGGCTCCGGCATCCCTAGAGCCTGGGCTGCTGGGGCCTGCTGTGGGGTGCATTTCCTGAGGCTCTGGGCCTCCAGGAGCCCTGATCAGCCGAGTCAGGGCGGCCGAGGGGAAGTGGTAGCACAGGCAGACTCACACTGGAGCACCTCCCAGTCCTGCCTGGGCTGCCCGAGAAAAGATAGGATTCACTATGGAGACAGGTGTCCCTGATTTCGGATGGTCCCTTCCTAGAGGGACCCCAAAGATGTGGCCTGTGGGGTCTGGGGCTTGCAGGCACCACCCTCTTCTGGGAACCCGCAATGTGCACGTCCCTCACGTGTGCGTGTGCTTGCTCCCACGTGTGCGTGTCCCTCGCCCTGCCCCCTGCCAGGGCACAGGCCCAGGTTGCACCTTTGCTTATCAGCTACTTCCCAGCTTCCTCCGCCTGGATTCTTGCAAGACTGGAGCTCTGAGAGCCGGCCCTCCACGTGGCTTCCAAAGACCACTCAGATAATGAGAGGAAACGCATGAGGTCATCAGCTCACAGAAGGCTGGGGGCTCCAGGCAGTGGCCCAGCCACTCCCTGACCTGCTACCTCCATCTCTCCCTGGGCTGCCGCAGCTGCTCCTGCCATCTGTGGATGCCCCTTGAGATGTGCCCTTTGAGCTGCTGGAGCCTGCCCGTGACCCTCTTGGCCCTGTGCTGGGCCCCAGGTGAGCTGGCGCCGGGGTTCCTGACTCACCTGTGCCCATTGGGGAGTGGCTCCACTGGCTTCCGGTGGGGCAGGGGTCCGACCCCAAGTCACTGGAGCTTTGACCACAGTGGCTGCCCGCCCCCAGGCGCAGGAAGCTTCCCCGTGACCTGGGGCAATGGTGGGGGGCTCCGGGCCTTTTGGGGTCAAACAGACCCCACACCTCCGGAGCATGGAGGCTGAGTGGTGGGCTGGGTGGGGCCCAGGAGGTGCCGGGGCCCTGAGGCAAGCCCCAGCTGGTCTCCAGGAGCAGCCTAGGGCACGACAGGGGCAGCGGAGACATCCCCGCTGGCTACGGTCAATGCGGAAGTGAGTCCCTTCTGGGGTCAAGGGCCCTGCGAAGGAAATACCACCCTGTGCCAGTGCTGTTTGGGACAGTCTGCCCCGGGCCCACAGCCCTGGGAAGGGGGTGGCCAGTCCATGGGGTGCTGAAGCAGCTGAGGCTCCGTGAGAAGGCGCCACCCCAAGGTCACACACAGCTGGGACAGGCGCACTCTGGATTCCAACCCGCTCTGCCTGCACAGCCTGCAACCCGCCCTTCGCTAGATGCCACCAGCTGAGGGCCAGTGGGGCTTGTGGGGCTGGGGCAGGGCACAGGGCACAGGACAGGCCCCGCTGGACCTCGAGGCCCTTCTGGTGATGGCTGAGTGGGAGGTGAGCGCTGAGGTTTCTGTCTTCACACCTCAAATACTTCTTGAAAGTCAGCGGCACTCAGGCAAACATCCAAAATCCGGGGGCTGCCTTCTAGAAACTCCGAAACAGTGAAAGAGGAAGAAACAAGAATGAGTCATCAGGGCATGACTGCAGCTGACCCCTTGACCCTGAGCCCCCTCTCCCAGTCTTCCTCCTCCCTGAGGCTTTGGAAGCATGGTAGACCCTGCCCATCCCCCCCAGCTGGCAGCTCTGCTGTGACTGGCGGATCTCCTTGCCGTTCCCAGACATGACAAGCCCACAAGCTCCTCAGGATCTTTGCGCTGCCTGGCCCTCTCCCTGGTAACAGCCCCCCGGGCCCCATTTCTACAAAGTTACCCCACCTCTCTGCTCCACTGTTGCATCTCAGGCCTGTGCTGAGCATTATTTAAAACAGCAGCCCCACCCCGCTCCCTGTTTCCTTCCAGGCATTCCCCCATCTGACAGATCTGCTGTTTGATTTGATTGTTTATTGTCTCCTTCAAGGGGAGGTGAGCTCTGCCCTGGTGGCGGCTGTGTGCCAGAGCCTAGCCCAGCGTCTGAGGGAGGGAGGGTTGAACCCCAAGCCAGGGGCCCAGAGGACACGGTCCACCCCCATTCCAGATCGGCTTGTGCGGACATTTGGGCTGGGCCTGGAGGTGGGGCAGGCGCCCTCCCCATGGCGCATGTTCGAGGAAAAGTAACCTGGAGAAGATGGGTCAGATGGGCCGGAGCAGGAAGAGCCCGGGGCAGGGAGACAGTAGTGCGTGGGCGGGAGCTGGCGAGGGAAGGGCTGCAAGCTGGGTGGAGGTGAGAATGAGGCCTAAGCCGAGAGAGAGGAGTTGAGGGAGCATTAGCCTTTCTTCTTGGGCCCCTGCCCCTTGATCCGACTGCCAGCGGGGACGCCACTGCCCAGGGCTTCTGGTCTTCCAGGCTCTGGTGACACGGCGTTCGAGGTTCGCATGTGGCCAGAGCAGCTGGCCTTGGAGCCTGGGGGGAGCTTGATGGTCAACTGCAGCACCAACTGTGACGAGCCGGAGGCCGGCGGCCTGGAGACCACCCTGGGCAAGGAGCTGCTGGCCGAGCAGCCTCAGTGGAAGCTCTATTCGGTGTCCAACGCCTCCGAGGACACGGACCTTTACTGCTACTTCACCTGCTCTGGGAAGCAGCTTTCGAAGCGGGCCAGCGTCAGCGTGTTCTGTGAGTGGCCTGAGACCCTGCCGCTGGGCACGCTCCTCACGGCCCCCAGCCCCTGGGCTCTGGGGTGACCAGCAGCAGCCCCAGAATCTGCGCCTTCCCCTCCCTGGCCGCAGTTGAGTCTGCTGGCAGCCCGGTTTGCATCCTGCCAGAGGACAACGACCCAAGCAAGGTTTACAGGGGCCTGAAGCCCCTCCCCACCGGCGCTCACAGTCCCTGCCGGCTCGGAGCAGCCCCATCACCCAAACAGTCCGCGTCCCCCGTGAGGGCTGCCACGCTCTTCGGTGTCCCTTCGCCTCATGGGGAGGTTGAGGCATCACCAGTGCCTTTGTTTTCCTGAGGGCCCCTGGAAATGTGTGACCGTCACGCGCACACCTGCCCACGAGCTTGGAGGCCCCCCACAAAGGCCACGCTCTCCCATATCTTGACACCGAGGGAATCACTTGGGTCCTCCACCCCCATTTCCAATGTCAGCAGATCAGGTGACTAGAACGTGCTCTAAATCCAACCTGTAATCCTGGGGTGACAGAGCCAAGGTACCCTAGTTCAAAGGGGAACCTGGGGTGCCATTGAGGGCCCCGTGAATAGCTCATAGTTCCGTTCCAACAACTCTTCTAAGCCTCTCTCATCGTGATCACCCAACTGTTTAATTTTTAAAGTTTTTGCAAAGAACTGGGGTGTAAGCCAGAGGTAAGGGGGGGTAAGAGGATTCACAGAGACAGAGTGGGGAGCAGAACAGGCAGATCCACTGAAATACACTGTTGAGGGGAGCAGCGGGGAGACAGGAGAGGTCTGCTGCGCCATGTGGGAAGCTCCCTGGCCGGGGATCGAACTCAGGCGATAGTGCTGAGACTCAACTCCTAGGCCACCCAACTGTTTAATTTTTGAAATTTGAGTTAATTTCTGGAGAGGAAGGTACAGGCCCAAACTTTCCTATTCCCAGTTGGCTGTACAGTTTCTAGGTCTTCTCTGTGAACAGCTGACCACCTTCAATCTCGTCCAGCCCAGAAACCATCCCTTCATAAAATTTCCACCCAGTATGTCCTTCATCCTGAACTACTTCCTTCTTCCTTTCTTTATGCTCTACAGCAGGCCAGGCCCCAGCCCGCTTCCTCCCCTACAAGTCCAGCTAGGACCTGGGGACGCCAGTGTGTGGGGGGACCCCAGGGTGGTCCTGGCCACGTGGGGCCTGCTGGGGCTGCACCCTCCTGACCAGAGCACCCTCCTCTCTCTCCTGCAGATCCCCCCAAGCAAGTGCTGCTGAAGTTGCAGCCCTCCTGGGTGGAGGTGGGCAGATCCTTCATCATTGAGTGCAGGGTGCCGGGGGTGGCACCCCTCGAGAAACTGACCCTCACCCTGCTCTGTGGTAAGGAGACCCTGCACAGCCAGACCTTTGAGAGAGCAACAGCAGACCCCCAGGAGGCCGTGGTCACACACAACTCCACGGCTCACAAGGAATACAATGGCCACAACTTCTCCTGCCGGGCGGAGCTGGACCTGCGCTCCCTGGGCGGGGACGTCCTGCACAGCCTCTCGGAGCCCCAGGTGCTCGAGGTCTACGGTGAGGAGTGCCCCCTGCATGAGGAGGGAAGGAGGGGGCACTGGGCCCTGGCCCCTGAGCCCCCGGGGCCCACTCTCTGCCAACTCAGGGGTCCCCTCTTCCTGGCAGCTCTTTCCCTTTCTGCCTCGGACCCCAGCTAGCTGCCTGGCCGAGAGTGAGTTGTGACCCCAAAGGAGTAGCCTCCTCCCTCTGGCCTTGGCCTTTCTGTGCAAGGGGAAGGTTGGCCTGGCTGACCGAAGCTGCCGGGGAGCTCCGCTCCGAGGCATTCCCTGTCTTCAGAGAACTTGGTGGAAGTTTGCTCGTCTCTGCCAGGGTGGCGGCTTGGCCTGGACCGTGCTGCAGTCCAGGACACGGGGGAGCGGGTACCTGCTCCCGGGCGCAGAGGCCGGGCTGCTGGCCTGGACCTCAGGCACTCCCCTCGCGAGCCTGGGGCAGATGCTCCCCACCCTTCATCTGCGCAGCAGGTTGACTGCAGAGTGGACGAGGGGTGTGGGTACCCCGGAACCTGGGAGCACAGGACTTCTGAGACCACTGCCCCTCTCTCCCTAGAGATCCTGCAGGACAACCAGCTGCTCATCATCATCGTGGTCGTGCTGGTGGTGCTCCTCTTGTTTGTGCTCCCTGTCGTGCTGTGCTTTGTCTTCAGCCAGCAGTGGCGCCAGAGACGGACAGGCGCCTATGGGGTGCAGGCGGCCTGGCACCGGCTGCGGAGGCCCTACCAGGCGCAGCCTGCATGAGAGAGCGTCCCATGGGCCCCGGACCTGAGCGTGGCGCCCCAGCACTGGCTGAAGGACAGTGACAAGCAGCAGAGGACTCTGGGGACACTCACTTTCCTAAGTTTGAATACAACTCCTGGACTTAACCCTGTGCCGTGGTGTCTCCTCCAGAGGTACAGCACTCACGGGCCAGGAAGGGGGCCCCTGAGCCTGGACTTCTCTCCCCCTCTTCCCCCCGACCCCCAGGCCAGAGCCCAGGCCCAGCAGAGGGGAACCCCCTATGCTGAGCAGCCCAGGCACCAAGCCCCACCTGGCGGGGTCCTGAGTGACTAATGTCTCCAGGGGGAGGGTGGGGACACGCCCTGGCATAGTAGGGAAGAGACACTCGGTTCCCACATGGCCCTTCCGGAATTTCAGGCCACTCCTGGCCTGAGCAGGACATGGCTCTGACTTTTCCTGCCAACAGAGTCAGCTTCCTGGGCTGAGGGGGGGCTCAGCTCCGGGCCCCTCCCAGCAAGGCCTCCCCTTCACTCTGGGCCTTCAGAGCAAACTGAGGCCCAACTGAGACCGCACAGCCCTGGCCATACCAGAGAGAGGGGTGAGAGGGGGTGGAGAGGGGGGCCACCCCAGGAAACAGAGGAGTGAGGGGAGAGGGGGGCCTCCCCCAGCCCAAACAGGAAACAGTGGGGCCCAGTGGGCGTTCACGTGGCTTGGGCAGGCGGTGCTCTGAGGGCTCTTCCTCCAGAGAGAGCAGGCTGGTGCGAGGGGCCGATTCACTGGGGCTGGGTGGGGGGAAGGGCTGCCAGCTGCGGGCAGCAGGCGCTAGAGGGGCACGTGGGGGCCCGGCTGTCTCCAGCCCTGCAGTGAAGCTGGCACGGTCCTCAGGGCAAGCTCTCGGCATCATAGTAGTCTGTGGGGAGATAGCACCTCATGGGACTCCCTCCTGCCCCCGTGGATCCCACGGAGAGAGGGGAGGGGCCAGGCCAGTGGTGGTGACAGCAGGAGCCTCCCAGGCCCAGGAAACATGGCCCCGGGGGCTCCTGACCCACCCTGAGGCCTGGGCCCCGCTACCCAGCACCCAGCCCCTACCTGAGGCCGGAGGTACATCTGCACCCACAGTCCCTGTGGCACTGGGAGGTGGGGGCGGGGGCACAGCTCTCCTGAGATGAGGAACAGAAAGACCCCATCTGAGATGGTCTCTGGGGGCTCACCCACTGGTATTGCCATCCCTGTCTCCAGCCCAGCCCAGCTCAGGGCCCAGACGCCCCAGCCACACTTACACTCCCCTTTTCCCAAAGGCAGGAGGGCGGGGCTGAGTCCTGGTGTCCTGCACAGGGGGCTGATGTGGGGGAGGGGGCAGGAAAGAGGCCGGCCAGGGCGGGAGGGCACCCAGAGTGGGCGGGGGGCAGGGCACGTAGTGGTGGTGGAGCACCAGCGGCCCCTCCCCCTGGGCGCCCAGCAGGCCCTCCTCCTCACTCTCCTCTGGGCCCTCCAGGTAGACCTGGGACAGTGCAAAAGGGGAGCGGAGATGATGATGTCTGGCTCTCCCCTCCGGCCTCCTAAACATTCCCCCCAAATACCATCATCATGTGGCTGCTGTGCATGGGGCACTTACTACCCTGGCACTCTGGAGACACTTAGTCCTTATTTTGCAGGTGGGAAAAGCTGAGCCTCAGAAAGGTTGAGCAACTTGTCTAAGGTCACCCAGCTAATAAGTGGCAGAGCCAGGATTAGAGGAATCCTGGGGTGACTCCCCAGTTACTGAGTGGGGAGTCTGGTCAACTGCCCTTGACCTCACCCCAGTCCTGGACCCAGTGAGCTGGGGTGCTTGTCTCAAGGGCTGGTCGGTAGACACACTGCCGGCCTCTTCAAAATCCCACCTGGACTTCAAGGATTGATTGTAAGTCTCCTCCAAGTTGCCTCTCCTCTTCCCCCAATCACTGTGCACCCACACGTTACCTCTCCATGTCCCAGTCACAGGCCAGTAGCCTTGTATTCTCATTTATTTGTTCACATGTTCACCTTAATGGAGTTAGGACTGCAGAGGTCACACCCAGCCAGAGAGGTGTGCTGGCTTCCTGCTCCTCTGCACTTGGTCCTTTTTCTCTAGGAAGGGTCCCTACCCCAGCCCCCCAGCCCCCCAGCCCACGTACCTGAGGGCAGTGGGGCGCTGGCCCAGGGTTGAGCACTGAGGCCACCAGGCCGCTCAGCAGCAGCTGGTGCATCTGCGCATTCTGCAGCATCATCAGCTCCAGCAGGTCTAGGAGGGGGTTCAGCAGGCCTTGCCAGAGATACCCCGGGGCCCCCACCCCAGAGGCTTTCCCTACACCCAGCCCCCTGGAAGCAGAAGGGGGGTGCAGTGTGGATGCCCAGAGAATGTGCAGGGCAGAGAGGAGTAAAAGGGGTGAGCCCGAGTTTCACCTTCCTTCACATGGCTTGGCTGCAGGGGGGCCAGGGGGCCGGCCCAGGAGAGGGGCTGTAGGATGGTCACCCAGGGCTAGAGGGAGGGGAAGACAGACTCAGCCAGGCTAGGTAGAGAAGGGGTTGGGGTGGGGGGCCCACCCCCTCAAAACTCCCCCACCCCTAGTCTCCCTAACCCGCAGGAGCAATGTATTCCCTTCCGGTCTCCACAGCCGCCCAGTCTAGTCTATAGATGCCTTTGGGCTGGGGTCCTTCTTCCCTCTCACCCCCTCTCCCACCACAGTGCAGCCCCTTTCTGGACTGCTCCCCAACTCAGCCACCCCCCTCCAGGACTCCCTGGTAGAAGCAGTCTCTGTTACCCGCTCAGCCCTCACCGGCGGTGGCTGGGCTGCATTCTGAGTTGGGGGACGACCCCAGCTCCCTCCAGTTCCCGAGGTCATGGCGTCTCCGCGAGTCAGCGTTACCTTGGCGACAGGGCAACGCCAACGTCTCCTGTCGCGCATGCGCAGCTCAGGTCAGACCGGGCTCCAGGTGCCCGGGGCTTAGCTCTACCCTGTCGCCTTCAGCTCTCCTCTCTCCATCTCTGGGGACATGGGTTCATCTTTTTCCCGAAACCCCACCTCCAACCCCCCAGCGCCAGGGCTCCCTGAGCAGAGAGCCTTATTCCTCAAGGTGTCTCCCGCCCCAGCGCGCCCCCAGTTACTGGGCTCATGTTTGTTGATTGAACAAATGACTGAGGAGACAGGCCCCAACTCAGACACTTGGTTTTCTGGTCCTGAAGCTTGACTGACTCATTTGTTAAGCAGTTGTAGGTAGTTCTGCTTAAAGACGTAAGCAGAAGAGAGAATTCCGTGAGAGCAGGCGGGGGTAAAGCGGAGAGGCAGAGGTAAAGGATGAGGGCATGGGATCTGCTCCCTATCACCCTAAATCTGAGAGCCGTCCTGTGGGCGGGGTGTGGTTTCTGAACAGAGCAAGGGGAAGTTCCCACCAAATTCAAAAAGCCGGGGCCCTGGCCAGAAGCAGGGGGCAGCCTCTTTGACTCCGCTCCCCGCCTACCTGTTTGCTCCCCGGTTCCTGACCAAGGTGAGCGGCTGCTCTGCAGGGGTGAAGCACAGGCAGTCCAGCACCCATGTCCCCACGATGTCCCTCATGCTGGGAAAGTATGCATTCTTTTGACAGGAAGTTAGCAAGGTGTTCCTGGCTTAAGAATGGATGAGGGCAGAGATCTATTTCAGCAGCTGTGACCATCCGAAGATAGGACTGTGCAGCAAAGAAAATCCGGACAGGAAGCTAGGATTAGCACCCCGAACTGCCCTTCCCCACCCCCGTTCTGTTCTGGTCCCCTTCCCGGCAGTCCTGCTGCCTGCAACCGGAAAGGCTGTCCCCACACCTCCTGTGCACCTCGGTCCCCAGGGGAGAGGCGCTGTGGGTAGCACATTAGCTGTCCCCAAGAGTCTTATGGCTTCAAAGGTCGTCAGGCTGAGTTTGGGGCACTGTGGTCAGGACCCCAGTGAGTGGGAGGGAACTTGAGGTACGTGGTCCCATCTCCATCCTCATTCCAGCTAGAAAGAACCATCCTTGCAGCAACATAGCGGGGACAAGAAAGCAGCTTAAATGTCTCTGGATTGACGATTGGATAGAGATGACGCGCCTGTCCATACTGTGGGACATAAGGAACGATGTTCAGCCATAGTTCAGCCATAAGGAAAGATGAAATGCAGCCTTTACCAAAAGGGAGTGCTGTGCAATAGAGCAAGTCTGAATGACAAAGACAAATAGTGGACATTTACACAGTGGATGACTCGACAAACTAAAATACTTACCAAAAAAACGTTCAGACATGAATAATACCCTCAGGGTGCTGAGGTTGCAGGAAGGGGGGAAGGAGGAAGGGACACAGGCATATAGGGATGGTGTTGAGGGGAAATAAAATTAAAAAGTGAAAAATATAGGAATGAGGCATTCGAGGGTCCTGTCTGGAACATGCTAAGGCACTCAATAAAGGAAACTTTAAAAGAAAAAGAGAAAGACAGACAGTCCCTGTGCTTATCATCAGCAGACCCTGAATGGTTTGAATGTGCCAGCGGGTGCTTGTGCGGGCAAGGTGTGCCCTGCTGAACACTGAGGTGTGACAGTGTATCCCGTTGTTGGGAAGTGAAAATGTGCCATAAAAAAAGAGCAAGAGTACCAGACTGTACAGAGTCCCCTGTGGATAAGACATTCAGGAAGAGACCCAGAGAGGGAGGACTCTGTCACTGAAGGATTGGGGGGTGCCCGTGAGGGGAGCCCAGCCCAGAGACGCAGCCCCAGCAAAGGCACAGATGCCGGTTGCATCAGGGCTACTGGTGACCCAGGGTCTGGCTGTCTGACTGTGGTGGGAGAGCGGGCAGAGAGCACACGTCCCAGCAGCCAGAGAGGGCAGACTCAAATGCCAAGTTATGAAACTCAGGCCTCGCCAGCTGGGTACTGGAGAACTCTTGATGGGCAGGAGAGACATAGGTTAGGAGACAACGCGTCCATAGCCATGTTTTAAGAAGATTCATGTTTTTCCTCGCCTCTATGTTTATGGTGACCAGAATTAGAAAGAGCAAATATCTGATGGGCTTGTATCCTCCCGATGGAAGACTGCTCAGGCTGGGACAGTTCTGGCTGGAATGCATCAATGGTGTGGAATGATGTCCAAGAGAGCTGGGCAAATCAACCAGCTAGCATAGGAAACATTATTATTATTATTAATAATATATATTTATTGTTATTTATATCTTTTACATTTTGTATTCCCCTTGGGTAACCCACCACCAATTCACCCGTGATCCTTCTCCGTGGTCCCTTGGGTCCTTTTCTACTCCATTTTGTGCCTTTATCCTCCCCCTCCCCCCACCCCCCAAGCGTCTCTCTCCTATTTGGAAAACTTATTTTTATTTGAAACATCGTGTGAGTGAGTGAGTGAGTGAGTGTGTGTAGAGGGGCACGGGGTGGAGGGAGAGAACCACTACAGAGGATCTCTGAGTCAGCCATAACCCCCAACCTGCTGCAATGAGCTCCTGCGCTACCCACAGTCTCCCCACTAGGGGGCGTCTTCCTGCCGCGGGCAGGCCGGAAGTTCCAGGACCACGTGTCCAGTATTAAGGGAAGGGAGTTGATGCAAATTTCCCAGGCGCCTGGCCTCCGTGGGACAGCTGAGTGGTCCTCCCAGCGGAGTCCCGGAGATCCCCAGGGCCTTGAGTCCCAGTTGTGCCAGGGTCAAATCTCTCACCAGTGCACACTGCATTGCCTCTTCTGCCTCACTGTGGAGTCTCCAGGATACAGCACAGTTCCCTTCCCGTAAACTACGTTCTTCTGATTCTTGTCTCAGGCTCTGCCTGTGGAGGAAAATGCACCAGCCTCAAACTTTCTTCACATCTACCCCTAGGTGCCTGGAAACTCCTGGGGAAAGCTATTCTAGCAGCTCTATGATACATTTGTGCCCAGTGAGGTAAAATACTGAAGTAGCATTAAAGAAAATGCATCTGAGTAGAATGGTCCGTGGATTGACCTGAGACAAGCTAGAGGCAGGGAGGCAGCGAGGAGGAGGCCCGGCGTTCCCCCACCTACAGGAAGCACAGAGCTGGTTGGAGGCCATTGCAGAAAACAATCGGGAAGAGGAAACCATTTCACGGCTCCAGAGTGAAGATTGAGTGTGACCCCTCCATGAAACTTGTATTTTGGAAGACAGGGTTGAGATAAAACTATTTGGCTTCTGGTTTTCAGGTAGAATTCTTTTTTAAAGGAAATGGAAGCATTTTCCATCTGAAGAAAGAAAAACCCTCACTTCCGATGGGAACTTTGAGTACAAAATTTAGGATGGAAATTTTCGCAAGGTCAAAAACCAGAGGTGGCAGAAAGAATGATCATTCGTCACAAAAACCAACCCATCCTGATCCCAAAGCCATAAATCTGCAAAAAACAAAACAACAACAACAAAAAAAACAACCCACAAAAGAATAAATCCCATTGAAGAGCAGTATGTAAGGTCACCTCTTGCTCTGACAAACACAGTTCTTGCCCTTCAAGATGGCCGCCGTGTGTGTCTATGCAGGTATCTCTTGCTTAATCACACAGCTCTTTGCCTTTGGTGTCTATGCAGACATCTTTTTCCTTAACAAACTCTGTGAGCCGCTGAGTGGGAGACTCTGCTGAATTCATTCTCAGAGGGACCCGAGAATACCGAACTGCAAAATTTTTATCTGCCAGAGGTTTTTTGCTTGCACAAAGTCTAACCTCAGGCAAGAGTGGGGGAGGGGTGCTCTCCCTACTTCTCCTGTCTATGATTTTTTTTTCTGAGGTGATTTCCCTTCCACTTACTTTCTTTCACTTTTTCTGCTTGCATCTTGTTTGTTTGTTTGGGGGATAGTGTGTTTTTTGTTTTTTGTTTTTAGTATACCAAGACAATATGAACTGAACGTCCTCCCTATTGCCTTGGTAAATCTATTTCTGCGAATTAGCTAAACATGGGACAAGATGGCTCCTCCAATGTGGTCATCACAGCATTATTTTAAGAAAGCGCTGAGAATTGCACATTACTGAGTGTCCAGCAGTGGGAGAATGGTGATGGAAATGAAGACAGTCCACTGGAAGGACACGTTTGCAGGCATCACAGACTATGAAATGGACAGAGAGGTTCCCTCCTCCTCTCCTCAGATGAAAACGGAGAGAAAGGGCCCTTTCTCAGAATTTAAGTGGAAATTGCGGTGCTTTTTTTTTTGCTGCTGATTGGGAGGTGCTGAGCAGAGAGACAAGTCAACCACGAGCCCTTTTCTTGGGCCCAGCTCCTAAAGAGGCACTAGTCAGAAGGAACTAGAATGTGAGGGTTGGGGAAAGGAGCTAAATTCCACTTCACAGACTTCGTGGTGAGCGGATATGTGGGGAGAAGGAGCCTTGAAAACAGCGGTGACAAAATTCCATTTTTTTCTGCGTAGCTCTTACCGCATGCTCTGCAAACTGGTTCTTCCAGTGAAGTGTGTGTGGTTTTGTCCAACAGGCACCTGCCAGTACTTTGGGGACTGACATAGAGGGGGTTACACCCGTGGGATGCCTGGGGATGGGGGCCCGGTTTCAGGGACTCCATCAGAACTGAGCGGTGGGGTGGAACTCAGAGCCCTCCCCTCCCTTCTCCCTGGAACAGGGTGCCACCAATCATGGGGGAGCACCCACTGAAGCGCCTAGGAAATCAGCCCTACCTGCCTAATGACTTGGAGAAACTTGACTGCTCACAGCTGGTGGGATGGGGCATGGCAAGGCCACTTCCTTTGGGTCGGGGTGGAACTTTCCTAAAGGTGCTTCTATTTTGTTGAGTGTTTTTGTATGTGGGCAACTGAAACTCAGCTTAAAGTAGCTTAAGAAAAGGGGGTGTCTTTTGACTCGTGATGGGGAAGGACATGATGGAGTCGGTCTAGAGTAGAAACGGCTTCTGGGGCTGGTGTCTTCATCCCTGTCCCTTGTCTCTCCCTCTCTGTGAGGCGGTCCTCCTATAGACAGGTTCTTCTCGGTGGGAGACACACGCCAGGCACCCACAGACTTACTTCAGTTACTCTTGACAAGCTTAGAGAGACCTGAGGAGAAAGTTTTTCTTTCTTTGGTATTGATGCATATAAATTCCAGGGAAGGAATATGACTGGCTCCTAGATCCAGCTTTTGTGATTAAGAGGACTGGCCAGGCCAGAGTGAGCTGCCCACCTCTGTGACCAGGACAGGGTGGCCTTCCTGCAATCAGCAGCCCCACCAGAATCACATATTTGAAGTATGGGAGGAGCAGTTCTCCAAGGGCAGGAGGAATATTGTTATCACAAGAAGGGGGCATTTATTTCCTTCAGTTGTAGGAAAAAGTCATATTTAACATACAGCTTTTGTTTCCCAATCAGCTCCACCCTTAATCTAAATAACGCCTTATGCAAATTAGAAAAAGTAACCCCTTTCCCCTAGACATGTTGTTGCCATCTGCTCGAAAATCATCACCTGAAAAATGATGACGAATGTGATTTGTGCTCAGAATTGTGCAGTGAACAACCCATGCAACTGAACCTGCCCCTCATTTGTTCTAATTCCTTTCAATCATTTCAGTCCCTCAGTAAAGAGAGCTCCAAACAGCTTTGGGCAATGGTCAGGCAGAGGCCAAAAAGGCAGAGCCACACATGGGAATGACAGCGGCTTCCCACCATCTCTCCCCTAGCACGCACGGCCAAGGAGGGGTGTGCTATCACGGGGCCAGTGACCAGGAGTTCAGGTGACAGCCGGCACAAAGAGAACTGGAGCCACAGCAAGGCCTGAAGTGATGAGAGGGACACCAAGGAGCATCTCTGCGGAGACAGCTTGGGAAGCTATGAGGCCAAATCTTTGCTTTTCCTCCCAATGCTAGAAGCAAATCCTTGCAAAGGAGAGGCAGGTGTGGGCAGTCAGCTGGGGTATATTAGCAAGAAAACTGCGTGGGAGGAAGGTCAGCAAGCCGTCGCAGCGCTGCCGTCGCTGCCGCAGTGTAGAAGACACCTCTGGGGTGAGCCGCTTCTCCCTGGGGAGTCTGGGCTCAGCAGGAACCCCTCCACCCACCAGCCTGGTCCCCGGCAGGGGCTCAACAGCGCTGACCTGTATCCAGAGCCGGGTCACTGGGAGGAAGGTGCAGTGAGCCGAGCCCCAGGGTGAGCACTCCACCCCAGGCTCCCATGTCCCTCTCAAAACCACCGTCCAGGAGAGTGGAGGGAGTCGAGCAGGTTGCTGGGGGGCCAGGGTGCTGCATTACCAGGAATTACCTGTCTCGTCTGCCTGGGGCAGGCGCTGTGAGCAAGCTGTGAGACGGGGCATTTTACAGTATCTCCACTAGGGGGCACCACGTCCCCAAGTGAAGGGTCTGGGAGGGGACCTAGACCAGCCTCATTCCACCCCTCCCCAAGCTGGAGGGACAGATGTCTAGCCTGTGGGGCGGGTGGGGGGAGTGATGATGGAGAAATGACCCTGGAGGCTGCTCTCTGTTCCAGCTAAACAGCTGGGTGTACTGCGTGTGTGTGTGTGTGTGTGTGTGTGTGTGTGTGTCTGGATGATTGTGACGTGTGGGTATACAGATACGCCTGTTCTCGATAAAAATCTAGTGACCAGAGGCATAAAGAGGTGGCCCTGAGTCTGCATGGACGGAGCGAGTGTGTGTGGGTGCAGACAGCCGCGTGGACGAAAGTGCCGTGCGTGAACGCACGGGTGCAGAGTCAGGTGTGGGTGGGTGTGCAAGGCGTTAAGTGTGGTGTCCGTGGTGATGGCGTTTGTGTTCCTCTGGACAGGCAAGGGCGTGTGGCTGGAGGTGTGTGATAACACGCTGCGTGCGCGAGCCTGGTGGGAACCGGCATGTGTGTACGTGTGTAAATGGGCGTGACAGGCGGTGGCGCGTCTGTGGGAATGGAGGTGATTAGCGTGCCCCAGAGCGGGTGAGTGTGGTGTTGGCACACCAGCGTGTGCCCCTGTGTGTGTGTGTGCTCCTGGGACCGAGCATGAAGGAGACTCCCGTGAGAACGAGCCTCTGTGTGTGGAGTGTGGATGTGCCTTTGCGTGGGTGTGCGTGGCGTGCGTGGCGTGCGTGGCGCGCGTGGCGCACGTGGTGCACGTCCCGCTCTGCGGCTCCGGTCACGCCGTCAGGGCGGCGCGGCCGGGCTCCCACCTGAAGATTGGCTCAGTCCTCAGGTTTCACTCATGACCCTGTGACATCAGCGCAGCAGCTGTCCCCGCCGGCCGGCCCCCCGGCCAAGTCCCCCAGAGTCCCAGCCCCGGGCCGAGGTGGGCACGACGCTCCGGCCCGTCAGCCGCCCTCCGCTCCCGTCCCGCAGTGAGTACTCGCCCCCTGCACCCCACCCAGGCCGGGCACCCCGCAGCCTGGCCCCCGAGGGCAGGGCGCCTGGCGCTGGGCCCAGCCTTGCTGGGAGGGAGTCACTTCGCTCTGGGCACCGCGTCCTCTGCCCACCGCAGCCTGCTCGGCCACCGCCCCGCCGGAGCGCCTGTGCCTCGCCCCGTCCCCAAATTTGCCTCTCTCTGCCCCGTCGCCTGCAGTCTGTGCCTGCCTCGCCGCTGTCTCTGTCCTCGGCCACGTCCTCACCGTGGGCACCAGTGACCCGGTGGCTAATGCTTGGCCTGGGCGGGCCCAGGGTGACCCAAGGGACGGCGTCCGGCTGACTCTCCGGGAGAGGAGAGAGGGAACCAGCCTGTTTGCAGCGGCTCCGGCAGGGGCGTGGGGGGACGAGAGCGGCTGGAGGCGGGCTGGGGTGGCGGGGGCTCCCCTGCTCTGCTGGAATGGGAATCTGGGAGCTGCCCGCAGAGGACGCATCTCGGGCTGTGCCGCCTGGGCTCTTCCCACCCGGCCGCGCCTCCCCGCCTGCCTGGGCACTGCGGACTCCTTTCGGGCAGCGCCGGGAAGGACGGGGATTTGGGGTCGGGGAATGAGGAGAGAAGAGGGGACCGCAGTGCTGAGGGGACTTGGGGGCCAGGGGAGCCTGGAGGCACTCAGGGCAACTTGGCCTGGTGTGGGGGCGGGCCGCACAGCCCCCTCCTCCCCTGCGGCAGCGCTGAGCCCCAGGCACCAGGCGGCAGGGTGGGCAGGCCGGCAGAGAGCGGAGTGGTCTGAGCAGAGAGGGGCAGGTGTTCGCGCGCGCGGTCTGTGGAACTGAAGGGCAGTGGGGGGATTGTTGAAGAGTTTGGGATGCCTGAGGGTGGGGTGGCTGCTTGCTGCTTTCCAAGAATGCCCTGGTGTGGGGGGCAGCACCTGAGCCCCTGCACTCGGGCAAGCGCCGAGTCCACGCCTCTGTCCTGCCGGGCCACGGCCCCAGGCGGGGGGCAGGTCATGATGGGGCTCAGGGTCCCCTCCGGTGGGGAGGTGGCCTCCACGTGGAGACCAGACATGTCCCCTCCCTCCCACACCACCTGTATAGGGGACCCAAACAGAAATAAATCACCCCAGAGTCTGTTAGCACCGGGGAGTCTTGAAGGCCATTTAATTCCGGCCCTTCGCTGAGCTGCATTGAGCAAACAGCAAGAGACCAGGTTGGGGGCTGTCTGACTAGACTGGGGGTGCAGCAGACAGGTTCGGGGGCCGGGGCAGGCCCTGCTGCCACTCACCTGTGACCCAGGTTGTGAAACCCAGGCCTGAGCTGAGCTCGGGAGCCCCGGGGGGCAGTGGCTGGACACGGGTGTGCAGGGCTGGGAACCCCCAGTTCCCTGCCGGCGGCTGGCACCTCACTCTGTGTGGCGCTGGTGTGGACGGCGGCGGGCTTGGGGCCTCAGTGCCCCGTGGGGAGATGCAGGGGTCCGACCCAACCCAAGGGCCTTGGGACCTTTCACGTCAGGCAGGCCATTGAAGCAAAGGTGAGGCAGGTGGGGAAGCTCGGCAAGTCCCCCAACACGCAAGGCCCCCCAACATGCCTTGGGGCCCCTCGGCAGCCCACCCCATCTCCATCCCCGGCATCTCTCAAGGGACTGGCTGGGACCCCCTGGAGCTGGAGGCCCCTGCCTGGGTGCCCTGTCCCAGCCCGGGCTGCTTGTCATTTCTGCTTGGGAACCCACATGGACTGGGGTTCAGGTCTTGGGATGATCTGCCGATCTTAATGCTTCCCTCTCCGGGGTTTCTGTGCCCAGGCCCCAGGCTCAGGAGAAAGCCTGTGTTCGATGCTGACATCAGATGTTGGGGTGATCCTACAAAGTCCCTGAATTTGGGGGCAACTCTGGCCACCAGCAGAGAGGTCAAGTGTAGACTATGACAGGAAGGGGTGGGGGTGGCGCAGGTATGGGGTGGGGTTCAGAGAAGGTTCCCTGGGGCAGGCAGCTGTGGAGAGGAGAGGCCGGATTGGAACTTACCCGGAGTAGACAGGCCTCTCCAGGTGGCAGGAGGGAGATACAGGGAATGAATGACCCGGGCCTGAGAGCTGGAGAGCTGGGGGTGGGGGGCAGGTAGCGAGGAGGGAGGGGGCAGGACGGGGGGTGTCAACAACCTCAGCAAGCTCTTACCAGCCTGCCCCCCCCAACTCCCTAGACGAGAGCCCAGGTTCAGCAGGCCCGTTTCGCCCCCCACCCCCACCCCGGGGCACACAGCTGGCCTCCTGCAGGGGCCCCAGCTGTTCGGTGGCAGGGACAGGCCTGGTGTCCCTGAGGCTCCATCAGAAGGTGCTGATGGGGCTGGGGGAGCCCAGCTTCCCTCCACGTCAGCGCCCCTGCCCCCGCCGTTCGCGTGCTCTGGCCCCCATTCTGCCTCATCAGCAACAGCTATTTTTATTCCCTGCAGTTTTCAGTCAACAGCCCCTAGTGGGGGGGATGGGCCGCAGGAGCAGCAGAAGAACAGTGAGGGTGGTGAGGTGTCGCTGTGCCCCTGGGGGCAGGCTGCCGCCCCCCACAGCCTCCCTGCCCACTGCCTGGAGCCGGAGCAGTAAGGGAAAGTGCGGACCCACAGGGGCTGCAGACCCCGCTCTGCTTTTGAAACTAGGCTCCTCCCCTCCTCTAGGACAGTTGGGTGCCGGGAGGTCAAGGTCCGGCTTGGACAGGAGCGGTGATGTCACGCCGTGGTTGACAGCTAAGGCCTGTCGAGAGCCGAGGGCCAGGTTTCCAGCCCGCTTTCTGCAGGGATAACCTCTGATGAGTTACTTGCCTTCTCTGTGCCTCAGTTTCTTCATTTGGCAAATGGAGGGCTAGCGGCAGGGTTGTGGTGAGGCTGACATGAGCTCATGACCCACGAAGTGCCCAGGACGGCCTGGCACGCGGTCAGCTCTGCACACAGGTTAACCAGCCGGCGGTTCCTATGCTTGTTGCCAGCCCGCAGCTCTGAAATACACAGGCCTCGTTGCCTTGGGGGTGAAAGGGGGCGGGAAGGGGCTCCTGCCCGGCCCTGGGCACCCGCAGAGCTGGGAGTGGGGCGTCTGCCTCAGGTGAGGGAGCTCCTGCTACAAAATGTGTTCGCGCCCCTTCCCTGGGGCTCCATCTTGCAGTTGGCGAAGGTCTCGTGAGGGCTGTGGAGCCAGCTGAAGAGCCCAGCCCTTCCGCTCTCACCGTGGCGAGACGGCCCAGTGGCTCCTGCCTTTCCTGGGGCTCCGAAGTGCTCGGGGGGCCTCAGCGGGAAGGGGTCTTTTCCCAGAGAGGGTGGTGAGAAGACGCCCTGCCGTGGCTTCCAGCGGAGAGTGAAGCCCTCCGACGGGGCCAAGCTGGCCAAAGGGGCAGATCCAGGCCAGCCACCTTTCCTGGGGGGTCCGGCTCTGGGCTCCGGTCCTGCCGGCAGCTAGATGGCCACTCACCTGGGGCTGGCAGGCCCAGGGCCCGAGCTGGGACAACGCAGAGCCCAGGGCACCCGTGTGGGTGGGGTGGATGGCGGCAACGGGAGCCAGTCGGCCCTGGAATTCTCTAGGCTCGGGATTAGTTTTGAACAGTCCTCTTGGCCTCTCGATGGACCCAAGGCAGGAAAAAGTCCTGTCCTCCGAGGGTAGGACAGTCCCCTGTCCTCCGAGGTCTGGGAGGGCGAGGGTAGGGGCAGAGACAAGAGAGCAGAGTGGGCGGCCCCGGGGTTGACCAGAGGCTGCTGGGGGAGGAGAGGCAGCCCCTGTTCTGGGGGGTGGATCCACCCCAGGGGGGCAAGTTGCTGCTTGCCTCGACGAGTGTGGAAGACTGTGGGTGCACACGAGTCTGAGGGGCGTCCATGCAGCCCGGGTCACCATCCTTGGAGCTCCTTAGAAAGAGCTGAGCCAACAGAGAGCAGGAAGCCCCAGGCCTGGGTGGAACTAATGGAGAGAGAGAGAGAGAGAGAGAGAAAGAGAGAGAGAGAGAGAGAGAGAGAGAGAGAGAGAGAGAGAGAACGGGTGCATGGGCTACCCAGGAGACAGGGGATTCTTAAGGGTCAATTGGTGCAAATAAAAGCCAGCCCAGGGTGAAAGCTCTTTGCTAAACCATTGCCCCGTAGTCCCCACCACCCATAGCTCTCGGCACCAGGCCCCAGGAGGCCTGAGCTGGGGGCTGCCAGGGCCTTTTAGGGGCTTGGTCCCTATCTTGACAGACACAAGGGAGTCAAGCCACCCCGGAGGGATGGGACCTCAACCTTGCAGACCTGTGCTGGGGGGGCAGCCATGCCAGCTGGCCCCCTGAAGGGCTACAGAGGCTGCCTCTGTAGTGGCAGCAGGTGCCTGTGGCATAGAGAGCTGAGTTCAAATCCTACTCAGCGCTTTTGGCTGGGGCAGAGAAGGTGGAGCATTGCCTGGAATTCACTCTTGGGTCTTTGCTTCTGGGGAGAAAAGGCTTCCAGGACCAATAGATGGTTTGAGGCAGGGGTAGGGTGTCAGCAGGAAGGGGGCACAGTGCACACACTCAAACAAACTCAAGCCCATTCATGGGGTTTTATTTCTTTGGCCACCAGAAGCTCTCTGAGTGGAGGCTAAGTCAGGTTTGGGAAGAGGAGGCAGGTTGGAAGAAACTAACGGATGTTCTTAGAGGCTCTTTAAGGGTTGGCAGAGATTGGCGCTGGTTGTGGGAGGAGGGGCTGCCAATAGATCCTAAATAAAAACTATCTTGGCATATGGTAAGTATGAGCAGACTGGTCGAACCGGTGCCTAAGAAAAAACGAAGTTCATTTGGTCCTCGTGAACACCTGGAAATGCAATCAACATTAGCCTCCCCCACTCACCAAGAGCACCCCCACATGTGACCCTGATTACTCCTGAGTGTCAAGAGGCTTCTGCTCTGGACTCCCAGCTCCAGGCCGCCTTCCAAGACCACTTGGAGCAGACTCCTCTGTGGAGAGTGTTATACCAGGCCACTGGGCTCACTTCCTCCAGGCCTTGCCCAGCCCAGGCCAAGGTCTTAGCTGCTGGCAGAGAAATGACACAGCTACCCCCTTTTCATCCCACCCCACCCCCCAGCCTAAACAAGCTGACAAAAAGTTGTGACTAGAGATTTATAACTAGGGGGATGCAGGGGTCCATTTTGTATTCTTGGAGCCGGGCCACACGGGAGTGCAGGAACTTGGGAGGTAGTTCACTCAGATGCCCAGTGCTGTCTTTGGCCAGGATGGAAGAAGTTTGATCTGTCGGTCATCTAAAAAGTCTGAGTCTGAGCTGCCACTGCAGGTAAAGTTTGAGGTGAGGTCTCTACTGGCCGCCTACAGGTTTGGGTAATTTTGCTCCCAATCCACAGAGAAACACAACAGCCAGACCCCAATGAGTGACCAGTGGCTTTGTGGAGATGAGGGGTGCGCTTGGTTGGCAAGAGGGATGGTGACTAGGGCCCTGAGCAAGGCCAGAAAGGTACCCACCATCTCTGCATCCTTGGGGATGTGTCCTGGAGTGAACACAAGTGAGGGGCAGGCACACCATTCTCAGTCTTCCAGGAGCGTTTCCTGCTATGGCTCTTACATTGCAGGCTGGTGGATCGTGACTGTCTAGTTGGAGGATTTCAGGTCAATGCAGTGTGGTTGGGTGAGTTTCTGGCTGTTTGAGAGTCCATCTTTGAAAGTTAAGGTGTCCGAGGTTCTCAAAGCATATGATGGTAGGTGATGTCTGTCTTGAACCTTAGTCAATAATCTGGAACAATCAAGATCATAGATGTCCAGCTGTGAGGTATAACCTTGAAGTGAGAAGGAAGATCAAGAGCCAACAGCCTTCATCAAAGATAGGAGATAAAGAGGTACAATGTCAGGGAACTTAAATAGAGATAAATGTAAACTCCAACTCCTGAATTTATACTGACTTTGCATCCTGAAGCCTTGCTATAATCATAAGTTCCAGGAGGTTTTTTGGTTAACTCTTTTGGATTTTGTACATAAACAGTGATGTCATCTGCAAACAAAGACAGTTATTTTTTCCTTCCTGATCAGCATATCTTTTCTTTCCTTTTCTTGTTAAGTCTTGGCTCAACCTTTCCTAATAGCACAGGTAGGCATGTCCATGTCTGCCTTTGCCCCAGCTATCGACTCTTAGAAGGCAGGATGCCCAACTGGTCTCAGTGTCCTACTGAGGACTAGCTTGTCTCTGGCTTATAAATTGGATGAGTGGGTGAATGGATGGATGGATGGGTGGGTGGGTGTGTGGATGGATGGATGGATGGATGGGTGGGTGGGTGGATGGATGGATGGATGGATGGAACATTATTTTCTTGTCTTATTGCATCAGCTAGGATTTCTAGTACAATGTTGAAAAAGAGTGGTGATAGGGGACCTCCTTGCCTTGCTCCTCATCTTAGTAGGAAAGTTTTCTATCTTCTCACCATTAATATACTAGCTATAGGGTTTTTGTAAATGTTCCTTATCAAAGGGGGAGACGTTCCTCTCTATACCCTGCTTTGTTGAGTTTTTATTGCAAAGGGGTGCTGGATTTTCTCAAAAGTTTTTCCTGCAGCTTTTGATATGATCATGTGATTTTTTTTTCTTTAACCTCTTGATGTGATAGCTTCCATTAATTTGATTTTCTAATGCTGAGCCTGCCTTGCACACCTGGAATAAATCCCATTTGGTCATTGTATATAATTCTTCTTTAAATCCACTGCTGGATTCAGCTTGCTAATATTTTGTTGAGGCCCACCAGAATCCAAAAGAGAAAAATCAACTGCACAATTTAACAATGGGGAGGATTTAATATAGCCATAGCTCCCCAAGGGAAAGGCCCACCTTGTGAGTGGGCTGCTGGAGAAGCCATCTTGGGATGAATGAATATAAAGCATGGCCAGGTCACAGAGAAAGAGCCTCCTCTGTGGTCAGACTATATCTGGAATTTGGTGTTCCAATCTGGCAGCCCCACAGAGAGACAGTGTGGGGCTGGACCTGCTCCAGAGCGGAGCCGCTGGGCCCTCCTGCATCTCGCCCTTGGCTCCCTGCCTGCTGACAGCTGGGCCCAGCCTGACTCCCCAACTCCCAGTCTCCCTCTCTCACCCTGTCCCTGTTTGCTCACCACCTCCAGGCTCCCAACACGACCCGACTTTACCTACTACTTCGCCCAAACTTCCGTTTCGACGGAGGTTCTGATAGGATTTCTCACTTACTAAATGGACTCTGGCCCTGGCACCCAGGGAGCTGGCTTAAGGCTTGGCTCGGCGTCTCGTTTATCACTCTCTAAAATTATCTTATTTGTGTCCCTATTTATTACCTGCCTCCTCCCTCTGGAATGCAAGCTCAATGAGGACAGGGGCTCTGCCACTGCCATGTGCCTGGATGCCAACAGAGAGACTGGCATGGGAAGAATGCTCAGGAAATGTTTGTTGAATGAATAAAAGTCGGGGGGGAGGAGTTCCTTTTCCTCTCTGGGCCTCAGTTTCCCTGTCTGTTAAATAGGGAAATGGGCTTGTTAATCTGCTTAGTCCTTGTAACTCCAACATTGTTACATTCAGTGGGAAGAAAATGCCTGGAGCCCCCTGACCCCCAGCTGCCCATCTCAGGAACAGGCTGGGGCGGAACTCTGGGAAGGAGGGTGGAGCTGTCACACTGGCCCCCTTTACTCCAGGTTGTGTCTGATGGAGTTGCATGGAGATGTGCCAGCGTGACACCCCCAATATGGGGTACTATCAGTGCTTGTCCTTGCCTACACCCCTGAAATCCCTGCTTTCCTCCACTGATGCCACTGAAGACAGCTTGTCCCGCCTGTCCATGCACAGTGAAAGGGTAAGAGAAGGCTTGTGCATGCCGACCAGGTGTGGCCCCACCTGCCCACCACCCACCTGCAGGATGAAGTGCAGACCCCCAGACCTCCCACCCAAGGTCCTGGCCCAGCTTCCCCAAGTGTTCCCCCTCTTCTGAGTCCCACAAAGACTGGTCAGTGTAGTTCCCAGGTCCTGCCTGTCATTTCTCCAGCTGTTCCTTCTCCCTGCAGTGTCCCTCCCCTCCATTTCCCAGTGTCCATGACATAGTCAGCCTTTGAGACCCAGCTGAAAAGCCACATCTTTCCTTCCCTGTCCTGAAAGTGAACTCTCATTTGCTTGCACCCCTGTAGCACAATCAACTCCCCTCTTTGGGGGGGGGCATCACTTTCTCCTCACAGCAATTAGGCGTGTCCATGTCTGCCTTCACCCCAACATCAACTCTAGGAAGGCAGAGGGTGGCCAGCTGGTCTTGGTGTCCTACTGAGGGCTAGCTTGACTCTGGCTTACAAACTGGATGGGTGGGTAGGTGGATGGGTGGGTGGATGGATGGATGGATGGATGGATGGATGGAAGGAAGGAACATAGAATCCATTTCATCCCTGGAAAGGTCTGTATCCCAGGCCTCAGCCACTCATTCTTTCAGCAAACACACAGAGTGCCTACTGTGTGTGCAGTGCTAGGGCTGGCCGTGGTCACTTAGAGACACAGCTCCTGCCCTCCTGGCATTGCCATCTAGTGGAGGAGACAGGCAAGGAAATGAGACAAATAAACAAGTAATTAGAAATTAGGATAAATGGTGTCAAGAAAAATCCAGGGCATCGTGGAAGAGAGCGCAGGAGGAGACAGTCTCTTGGAGGCGGGACAGGCCTAGACCAGGGGGTAAGATGGAAGAGCCACGGGACGAGGGAGGGGAGCATGATGCTGGGTAAAGCACAAAGGCCGGCACGAGGCCAGTGGTCAGGAAGCTGCTGGCAGGAGGCAGGAGTTGGCAGGAGGCGGGGTGGGGGGACCGGGATCGAGTGAGCCAGGGAGGAGAGGTCAGGAGACAAAGGCTAGGATACAGCACCCAAAGAACTTTGTTTATATTCCAAGTGCAATAGGAAATTAATTGAGAAATTTGAGGAAAAAATAACACGATTAGTGTCTTGTTCTTAAAAGATCACTGGCTTTTGGGCCTGGTACGCAGGAAGCAAGCCAAAAGCAAGAAACAGACTATTTAGTGCAAGAGATTATTGCGGTGTGGTCTGGGCCAGGGGAAAGTGAGGTTAGATATATTTGGAAACTCGTCTTAATAGAACTTCAGATGGGCAGATGTAGAAATTTAGGAAAAAGGGGAAATCAGGGGAATACCCAGTTTTTCACTGGAGCAACCAGAGGGCTGGGGGAGCCACTTTCTGGGTTGATGAAGACCATAGGTGAAACACGAAGAACACAAGAGCTTCATTCCAGACACCGCAGCTCCGGAGGCCTGTTAGCTGTCCGCGTGGGCGGGTCCCTAGACGGCTGGACACACCAGCCAGGTGCTCAAGGGCAAGGTTTATCACATCCCTGAGACACTATTTACTGTCTTGGGGTGATGCCACCAGCCAGCTCCACACTGGGCCTGAGAAATCTGGAGGTCGAGGAGAGAAAGCGGCCAGCAGAGGAAACTGAGGCGGAATCAGAGAGGTAGGGGGGAGCCCACGGGTGTGCACTCACGGAGGCCCACAGGGCAGAGCGCTTCCAGGAGGGCCTGCAGCTAAGGGGGTTGAATGCTGAGGTTGAGGGAAGTGAAGACAGAGGACTGTTAGCACCAGGGAGGGTGCTAGTGACTTGACAAAAGCCCTTTTGGTTGAATGAGGGGGATGGAAGCCAGACCAGAGTAGGCTGGAGAGCAAACGCTAGGTAAGGAAGTAAAGACAGCTGGTGTAGACACTTTCCAAGAAGTGTGTCCGTGCAAAGGAACAGAAAAACAGGGTAATGGATGAAGGGAGGGGTGAGGCTGGGAGGGCCGTTTTTTGTCACCACTGCCGTTGTTAGGATGGAAGCACCTGGTCATAGACATGGAGATGGCGGGAAAGAAGACAAATGAGGAGGGGGTTCTCGGAAGGGAAGGGCCGGCCTCTGGTTATTCTATTCTTTGATTATCTAGAAGGATGGAGGAAGAAGGGGGATGGGCAGTGAAGCGAGTTTTGTAGATTTTTTTTAAAGATTTCTTTTATTTATTTATGTATACAAGGAATGGGGTGTAGGCCAGAGGTGCAGGGGGTGAGAGGATTCATCAGAGACAAAGCGGGGAGCAGAACAGGCAGTCCACTGAAGTACACTGCTGAGGGGAGCAGTGGGCGAGGCAGGAGAGGTCTGCTGCGCCATGTGGGCCAGCTCCCTGGCTGGGGATGGAGCTCATGTCGCAGTGGCTGGGGATAGCTTGATAGTGCTGAGACTTTAACCCCTGCGCCACTAGGGAGGCCTGAATTCTGTAGACTTGAATGTGTGTGATGGCTCCTATTTTCTCAGTAAGAGAGAGGCAGAGTCACCTGCTGGGAGCATCGCAGGGAGGAGTGTGGAGAGGCTGGGGAAAGGAGAGAGAACAGAACAGCTGTTCTCCAACAGTAGGAAGTGGGTCGACCAGAGAAAATGATGTTCCCAGGGCGAGCCCAGAGGGCGTACCCACAGATCAGGGTGAACCCAGCCAGGTTCTGTCTTCACTCAGCAACATCCAGCAGCTCAGGGGCTGCCTCAGGAGCTGCAGATCTGGGGATGAGCAGGCTGGGGTTCCCTGAGACAGTGCGACGGAGAAAGAAGGTCAGAGTTGATGGTGTTTTTGAGGAAGGGATTATGGATTATCTTATAATGGAGGCTGGACGAGACAGGAATGGAAGTCAGAGGGTTGGTGGAAAGGGAGGCGGCTCAGAGTCAAAGGGCTGTAGGCACTAAGAAACCCCTGCTGGATTCCATGCAGGCACTTGAATAAGAGCTGAGGGGGAGGAGGGCAGTAGTAGAGGCCCGACATGGAGATATCAACATAGATACAGTTTCTGGTTATGATTTAGGTTTAGGGTGCACTTAAAGGAGAAAGGAGCTAAGGTGGAGTGTACCTCCAATTCATTCACTCACTCATTCTTTCATCCATCCATTCAACAAGCTTTGACTCAGCATTAGGCACATTGGTGGCACAAAGACATGACCACTCAGAGTAACCAAGGAGTACTTCCTGGAGGTGGTGGTTCTTGTGTAGCTTGAGTCTGGAAGGATGAATTAAAGCTCTCCAGTGAAACAAAAAAAGGGGGGGGGGGTACTCTGGGTGGCAAATAGACCATAAGCAAAGGCTATGGGTTTCCTTGAATTCTTGAGGGCGAGTTGGGAAAAGCTTGGCCCATTTGTGAAGATGGAGGAAGCACATTAGGGTTGGCTGACGGAGGGCCTCAGAAGCCATGTGGAGTGTGGACATGCTATTAAGCAGTGGGAGCCACTGAAGAATTAAGTGATCAGATCTGTGATTTTGGAAATGTGGATGGCAGATTGGAGGGAAGCCTGGGAGAGGTAGGGAGGCAGGTGGGGGGCTTGTTTGAATGCAGTAGGTGAGGGGTGATGAAGCAGCACGAGCCTGGAGAATTTCCACCTGGAGGATTTGCCCTGGAGGGGGCATCCGCGGGGCTTGGGAACTGAGTGGCTGCACCTCCACCATGCTTTCAGCCACCAACCAAATCGGTGCCTCAAGCTACCTAGCCAAGGGGGGCTCCCCCACATAAGAAGACACCCAGGCATGATGTGGCTCCAGGCTGGGAAAGAGGGTAGAAGAGGAATTTAGGACGAAGTGCAAAGTTTAAAGGAAAAGATGAGTCCATTTGTGGCCCGCTGCGGGGCGGCAGGCACTCCCAGGTTGTGGGGTCTGGAGCTTGGGAGGTGGGGGACGGGGGCAGGGAGGGCGAGCTGGGGGACAGGTGAGGGGGCCATGCAGCTATCTTTAACAGAGTGGTGACCCCAACACCCTGGTCTGGAGCCTTCTGGCGGGGAGACAGATACCAGCAGACAACTGCATGGGCGTAGCCCCGACTTAATAATTACCGGCGGCCCGAGGGCTTCAGTGGCTGCATGAGGGGCCTGAGCTGGTGGCCTGGGGCTGCTGGAGGCGTGGCCCAGACACAGAAAAGAGGTGGGTGGTCGCTGGTCCCGTGTCAGAGGAAAAGGGCACGGGGAGATGGGGCGGAGAGGAAGAAAACGGGCCGCAAACCAGGCCCTGGAGAAGCAGCGTCTTCCAGGAGCAGGAAGGAGGCGCTCACGTGGCAGAGGAGGCGTGGCCAGAGCGCGGCCACGTTCTTTCGTGAAGAGAGCAGAGGTGGCGGTGGTGTGAGTCCGGGGAAAGCCCCCTGAGAAGGAACCTCGGAGTCTGCCCGCCCGGCGGCCTCTGGGGACTCCATGAGCACAGTTCCCCGGGGCTGGGGCAGGACCCAGACTCTCCCTCTGTTTTCTGTGGTCCCCTCGCGCTCCTGTGAGGGAGAAGGGGGTGGCATCGCGCCGGAGCTTGTCGCCAAACAGGACTGTGACTTGGGAGGCTGCCCTCGCGCCGAGGGGTCCCTCCAGGGCCATCTGGCAGGTCAGTGCCAGATGAATGGGGGTGCGTGTGGGGTCTGGAATGAAGGAGGGAGGGTGTGTGATAAGTGGTGACCGCGGGGTGGGCGTGAGGGGTGAGTTCAGCCTGGGCACGTGTGCCTGTGTGTACATGTATGTGCTCGTGCACACGCACCCCCACACACCATGGGGCCAATGAGCAGCTGGGGGTCAGCAGGAATGAGCAGAGTCATCCCCGTGGAAACACGACTCCCCGGGTGACGGTAGGGAGCAGCTGGGCAGCTGGGCATGGGGGCGTGGCCAGCCCTGCCCAATGGCTCCGGCCTCCCCCCCGCCCTCCCCACCTGTTCCCCAAGCCTTGGGAAAGGCCTGCGCTGGTTGGACCGGGGCACTGCCCAGAGCCTGGCCCTCTGTGAGGCCTGCTGTGCACCGTTACCTGGGGTCCTTGGCTGGTGGGGGGGGGTGTCCGTCCAAGCCCCTTCAATGAAAGGGCGGCTCTGGGTGTCTGTTCATTCAGGCCTGGCGGTGGCTGTGTGGGTGGGCTGCCGTGATCTCGGCCTGCCTGGGTCACTCCTGAGGGCCTTTGCTGTAGTGACCTCCCACCTCCCTCCCTTCCCTAAGGAACAGCTTGGGAGGGCTGGGCAGGGACGGGGAGGAGCCAAGGGAGGCCGAGGCCCTTGCTCAGGAGACAGCCCACGCAAGTGGGCCTCACAGCCCCGAACGGTGGGTTC
This sequence comes from Scalopus aquaticus, assembly GCA_004024925.1. Classification (NCBI taxonomy): domain Eukaryota; kingdom Metazoa; phylum Chordata; class Mammalia; order Eulipotyphla; family Talpidae; genus Scalopus; species Scalopus aquaticus. The sequence continues at coordinate 57,114 of PVIJ01008267.1, forward strand.
CCCTTTATCCAGCCAGTTCACGCAGGGACCAAACAGCCCCCAGGAGCTCTAGCTCTGCCCCACACTGGAACTGTCCATGTCCTTGCCCCGGTGCCTTTCTTGAGGGTCCTCCTCTTGCACATTAGCACCTGCAGGCTGTCCTGACATGGCCTCATACACGCACCTACATCTTCTTGCTCCAGGGCAGGGAGGCTCAGTGTGCTTCCATCTTCCCTTTCACATCCCAAACCACATTTCCCCTAAGCTCAGAAAGGGAGCTCCAAACCCCTACATCTTCCTTTTTCCTCCCCTCCTGGCCAGGCGTGGCAAACCCAGGAAGACAGGCCACATTCCTCTTTCTCTTGTCCTGGCAGACATCACTAATCAATCACAGCCATCTGTGTGCACTGGCTGGGCTGCAGCCTCCTTGGTCTCTGCCTGCATCTCTAGGCAGCCAATAGCAGACCAAGTCAGCCTTCAAGATGAAAACCACCTGCTGTTCTGACTTTAGGTGGGCCCCGCCAGGCCCCTCATCTTGGCCCATCCTCTGGGCCCACCCACACATTTCACTGTTTTTCCTTTTATGGTTTTCACATTTGACTCCTTTTCTACAGGACAGAGGCCACATGGACATAGCCAGCTGTGGTTCTCTCTGTCCCCGTAGGCTGAAGCTAGGTGGTTCCAGAGCTTAGGCCCAGGAGGCAGTTGTGGGCACGGGGGCAGCAGCCCGAAGTCCCCAAGGCTGAAGAGGATCTGGTTGGTTCCTGCAGTCCGGAGGGCTGCCAGCCCCAGCTGGGGGGTGCAGTGTTGCGCTTGGGGTGATGCGCTTGTGTCCGGCACCTGTGCAGCAGCAGCACCCCAGCCTTGCAGACACAGCGCCCAAACGCCATCCCCCACCCAGCCCCTGGGCAGCCGGGAGGTGAGTAGCAGGCAGCAGGCCCAGCACCCTGCCCCGGGGCTGCACCTGAAGCTGCCCCAGCCGCCCACCACCCCCACCCCCGGCCCCTGAGCCCAGGATGCAAGGATGGCCAGAGCGTCTCTGCCCGCCCTGCTGCCCCTGGGCCCCGAGAGCCTGCGCCCCTTCACCCCAGAGTCCCTGGCAGCCATAGAGCGACGGGTGGTGGAGGAGGAGGCCCGGCGCCTGCGCAGCAAGCAGATGGAGATTGAGGAGCCGGAACGGAAGCCGCGCAGTGACCTGGAGGCTGGCAAGAACCTGCCCCTTATCTATGGGGACCCCCCGCCCGAGGTCATCGGCGTCCCCCTGGAGGACCTGGATCCCTACTACAGCGACAAGAAGGTGCGGGGCTGGCAGGGCCCCTGTTCCCCGTGTGCCCGGCCTTCACCCGTGTGCCTGGCCTCACAGCTGTCCCCCTGCCCAGACCTTCATCGTGCTCAACAAGGGCAAGTCCATCTTCCGCTTCTCGGCCACGCCCGCCCTCTACCTGCTGAGCCCCTTCAGCATCGTCAGGCGCGGCGCCATCAAGGTGCTCATCCACTCATATCCTGCCGAGTGGGGCGTGCAGGGAGGCGGAGGCGGGCGGGGCAGGGAGGGGCGGAGCGGGGCGCTCTGGGCCAGGAGTCCTCTGCGTCCTCCCCACCCCTGCGCCCTCACTTTCCTTGACCCTCCCCCAACGCTGTTCAGCATGTTTATCATGATCACCATCTTGACCAACTGCGTGTTCATGACGATGAGCAACCCTCCGCCCTGGTCCAAGGACGTGGAGTAAGTACCCGGCCTGGGACACAGCCCTCCCAGGCGTCCGCGCCCCGAGGAAGCTCAGAGCGACACCGCCTGGTCCCCCAGCCACACCCTCAGCCCCTGGTGGCGCACCCTGTCACCCCACCAGTGTCCACAGGCCCCGGGAGCGTGTTCCATTTCTGTGCCAGCCTCTGGGAGGCCCATCCCCCACACACACCCAGGTCCGGTGACAGGCCTGCCCCGCGGCCTCTCGCCCCAGGTACACCTTCACGGGGATCTACACCTTCGAGTCCCTCATCAAGATGCTGGCCCGGGGCTTCTGCATCGACGACTTCACATTCCTCCGGGACCCCTGGAACTGGCTGGACTTCAGCGTCATCATGATGGCGTGAGCAGGGCCCGAGGGTGCCCGGAGGCTGCGGTGCTGCGGAGCCGGACCTCACGGAGGGCAGCTGGGCGGCTGGCCCGCTCCGAGGGGTGGGCTGGGGGCCACGGGTCAGGTGTGCACGCAGCAGGCTGCGCGTCCTGGGAGCTGCCACCCCCAAGGCCTGGCGGGTGGGCTTTCCTGCACCTGTACAACCACACACGTACAGTCACGTGCACATACAGTCACATACATGCAGCCACATGTATGCACAGACACACGGGTGGCCACATTCATGCAATCGCACACGTGTGAACACACATGTATGACCGCACGTGTGAAACACACATGTATGACAACCACACAGCAGCCTGGCCCCAGGCCCTCACCTGGGAGAGCTGGGCTACCTTTACCACCCCGCTCGCAGGCGACACTCCTGAACTGTCTTTCTCACCACTCTCAGACCCCAGTAGGGACTTTGTCGGGTATCTGACCTGCCCGCCACTCCCTTGTGGGAACCCCAGCTATGCGGACTCCTGTGAAGTGAATTCTCCTCCTACACCTGGAGAATCCCTGACTTCTGCCCGCCACCCACCGCCGCCTCTGACACCGCCCTCCTCCATCCTCCCCGCCCAGGTACCTGACGGAGTTCGTGGACTTGGGCAACATCTCCGCTCTGAGGACCTTCCGAGTGCTCCGGGCCCTGAAGACCATCACGGTCATCCCAGGTATGGCGCGCGCAGCTCCCCTCTGCCTGGAGCCCGACCAGGGTCACAGCGGCTCGTCTCCTGTGGGGCCCTGGACATACAGAGCCCTGTGGCGGGAGAGAGGGGCCCCCGAAGGATGGGTGTTTGGGGGGCGGTACGGCGAGTATGGGAGCACAGGCCCCGGAGTCAGACGACCTTGGTTCACGTCTCACCTCCACCACTTTCTAACCTTGACCCTGGGCAAGTGGCTTAACCTGTTTGTGCCTCAGTTTCCATATCTATAAACTGTGAATAGTAGTAATAGTTCCACTCTTGGGTTGGTATGGGGATTTACCTCAGATTCGTGAGATGCTGAGAGTGTCTGCCACATGGTGCGTCATGTGTACGTGTGTTAGATAAAGTAACACACCAGGCAGGGCAGAGCCCTCCACCTGGGAGACCCTCTAAGCGGTCGGTGCTATGTCCCAGCCCCACGGACTGAAGAAGGAACACGCCACAGCCCACTGAGCGATGCGGCCAGGGCCCTCCCAGAGGAACGCCTCGAGACACATGAAATAAATGGTCCCCAGATCATCCATACCCTCAGAACAGCTTGTGGGGAAACTGGAGAAAGTTCAAGAAAGGAGAGAAAGATGATCTAAAAAGGGACGTAGAACAGGCCCTGAAAAAAGAGGAAATTTGTTAAGTCTTCAGGCCAGAAATTACCTTAGTTCCCTTCTAGTCCAAATTCCTGGTACTGCAGTTAGGGAAGGAAACCCCGAGAGGCCCCAAGGGGAAGTGTGTAAGGAAAAGCATGTCCACGATGGCCCTGGGTCAAGGCCCCACGCCTCTCCTCAATGCCAGGCCTCCTGCATCCTCAGAGCTATGAGGGTTTTGTCAGGCTGCAGTTGAGCAATTGTTTTCTATCCCAAGGTATGGAAAGGAAATTGAGTAACATCAATGCGAGAGATGGGAGGAGTAGGTGTGAGAAAGAAGTTAAGAGGACAGGAGAGCCCCTGGGAGAGTTTTTATGCCTTTCTGGGCCCACAAGGGTGGAATACAATGATGTATCTAGGTCTTTCCAGAGCCCCAGAGCTTCTCAGAGTGGACGTTGGTAGACATTGTAAGCAAAGGGGTTCTGCGAATATGTAAATGAAAGGGACACGACATTAAAGTGTTTCTGTAGGACTTTTTGGAATCTTGGATAGGATTCACATAGCGACTCTCCAAGGGTGGAATACAGAGCTCTGCCTTCCCTCAACATTGTTGAACCCCCTTTTAAAAGTACAGCTTGGAAGGTTAGTGTTCTGTACAACACCCTTGGGTGGGGGTGCTGACCCAGCGGCATTTAGTAAGCGCCACCGTGCGTCTGCATGTGGCTCTGCGAGGCAGGCAACACCCTTGACGTCTTTGTGACCTGGTCTCCCGGCGGCTGGAGTCAGCAGCCCTGGGAAGGCTTCAGATGGAGGGTTGATCAGAGAGGGTTGGGGCCAACCTGGGAAGGCTTCAAGGAAGCGGTGTCCCTAGGAAGCCAAGCCTGGAAGGAGATGGAGCAGACAAAGGCTTGGCAGGGGCGTGGGAAGGTGAGCGTGGGCCAGAGGAGTGAGTTACCACCCTTCCCCGGCCCCCCATTGGCTTACCCTCTGGTCAGGGCTGAAGACGATTGTGGGGGCCCTGATCCAGTCGGTGAAGAAGCTGTCGGACGTCATGATTCTCACCGTCTTCTGCCTGAGCGTCTTCGCCCTGGTGGGGCTGCAGCTCTTCATGGGGAACCTGCGGCAGAAGTGCGTGCGCTGGCCCCCGCCCTTCAACGACACCAACACCACATGGTACGGCAACGACACGTGGTATGGCAACGACACGTGGGACGGCAACGACACGTGGCTGGGCAACGACACATGGAACAGCCACGAGGGCTGGGCCAGCAACTCCACCTTCGACTGGGACGCCTACATCAGTGATGAAGGTGAGGCCCCCAGGGCAGCCCCTGCTGGTGAGCCCAGAGGACACCTGAGCTGAAACTGCCACTGGTCAGCCAGGGTGACCTCTGACCGCCCCCTTGACCTCCCTGACCCTCAGCATCCCCACCTACAAACGGGGCTACACCTCTCTCAAATCAGATCAAAAGCCAAACTGCCTTGAAAATCTTAAGGCTTTACCTTAAAAGGCAACTGTCCGCAGTGCTTGTCCGCTTGCCTGCTCTCTCCCTGCCCGTGATCGCTCCGTGTGCCTGCAGCCCCGACACCCCCAGGCACATACAGCCCCACAGGCCTTCACCGGCCCACACTTCACAGGCTCACAAGGGCGCACGTCCTCACACGGCCATCTCAGTCCCCACGGTGCCTTCCGGCAAGTTAGCAAAATTGTCCGTTCTGGTGCCCTGGGTTCTGGCCCCTTCCCTCAGCCAGGGAGCCTGCCCAGGTAAACAGTAGCCCTGTGCACATGCACACGTCCCCCCATCTCCCTGCTGCACCCCAGCCGCACACCACACTGGGCCCTGAGCAGATGCTCCACACTGGGCCCCTGCGGCGAATTTTCTCCGAAACCTGGGCCGCCCCCAAGGAGGGGAGAGCCACCCAGTGAGCGCTGTGTGGCGTGTGGCCCACACAGATGCGTGCGGGGCGGGCAGGGGCTGGTGCCCACCGCAGGTCCATGTGGGTGACCTGCTTGCTGTGACCTCTGTTCCCAAAGGGAACTTCTACTTCCTGGAGGGCTCCAACGACGCCCTGCTCTGTGGGAACAGCAGCGACGCAGGGTGAGTGGTGCTGGGGCAGGCAGGGGTGCCCCGGGGTGTGAGGAGGCGGGGGACAGGCCTGGGCGGCTGGGATGGAAGGGAAGCCCAGCCACAGGTGGAACAGCCTCCTGATCCCCGGACACAGCCAGGAGGTCACAGCCCCCTGCCCCCCCCAGGCACTGCCCCGAGGGTTATGAGTGCATCAAGGCTGGGCGGAACCCCAACTACGGCTACACGAGCTACGACACCTTCAGCTGGGCCTTCCTGGCGCTCTTCCGCCTCATGACGCAGGACTATTGGGAGAACCTCTTCCAGCTGGTACAGCTGCCCGTCCCTCCCCCTCGGCCCAGGCCACCGCACCCACCCCCACAGCCTCCCGGGGCCTGGGAGAGCCCCCAGCAGGGCTGTGTCCTCCATAGGAGCCCCCCACGTATGGGTCCCCTGACACCAGCACCTGCTTAGATCCAGCCACAGCCTTTTCTTCCTCTCCCCCTTCTCCATGGGAGCGGGGACCTGCAGAGCCCCCAGGCCGCCCCACGGCCTGCCGGGCAGCTTAGCAGTGCCGCTGGCCATCCCCACGCGGTCAGCTCCTCCCACCCGGTGCTGGTTCTGACAGATGATGTGAGTGACAGCAGCAGCAACAACAATAGCTGCTGTCTCTGACTCTTACCGGATGCCAGGGGCCGTGGCAAAGCTAGGGTTCAAGTACCCCGAAACCTGTTCACCACATTCATCCTGACTGATCTCAGGAGGCCTCGCTGGGTCCACAGGGCTCTCTGAGCCCAGAGACCAGAAACCCCTGGGTCCCAAGTCTTGATTCTGAAGCTCCCCAATATGGCTTCCCCTGCCAAGGAGGCCCGTACTGCCCCCAGGGAACCTCAGGTCGCCGAGGTCCGGGAGGGCCCTCTCTGCTCACCCATCTGAGCTGGAGCCATGTGGAAGGCGGTGCTGGAGGTGCCCATGTGACGCTTCCCCTGCCCCTTCAGACCCTGCGCGCCGCCGGCAAGACCTACATGGTCTTCTTCGTGGTCATCATTTTCCTGGGCTCCTTCTACCTCATCAACCTGATCCTGGCCGTCGTGGCCATGGCCTATGCGGAGCAGAACGAGGCCACCCTGGCCGAGGACCAGGAGAAGGAAGAGGAGTTTCAGCAGATGCTGGAGAAATTCAAAAAGCATCAAGAGGAGCTGGAGAAGGTCCGAACTTGGGGAGCAGACGTTGAGGACTCAGGAGTCTCCCTGCCCTTCAGCCTGGTTCTCCCAGGGCGGGCTGAGGGTGAGGGTGGACTTGGGGTTGAGGCTGCCAAGCAGGAGGGCCCAGCCAATGGGGGGGCATCCAATCGGTAGAAAGAGTGTTTTGCTGTTCTGTGCCTCAGTTTCCCCACATGTAACAAGGAATCTGAAGTAGTTAAGCTGGGAATGGCCTTCCAGCTCAAATACCTGTGATTCTTTCTGTGCAGCATACAGGGCCCTCTGGAGGGAGAGGCAGGCCCGAATGAGGCCTCACAGAGCAGCCGCCTACTTCCTCTTGTCTCATGAAGTGTGGGGACAAGTGAGGGCTTTAGAGAGTGGTGGGTCTTCAGGGATGAGGGCCCCCACGCTGTCACCCCCACCACTACCAGAGGTTACCCATCTACCTGCACTAGGCTAGGTTCAGGCCAAGAAAAGGGACCCCAGCCCAAAGGACTAGAGAAGAAACTCTGAGTCATATAGTCTACCCCCCAGCTCGGAGGTGGCCTTCACCCCCTCCTCCTTGCTGGCCCACAGGCCAAGGCTGCCCAGGCTCTGGAAGGAGGCGAGGCAGATGGGGACCCAGCCCCCAGCAAAGACTGCAATGGAAGCGTGGACTCGGCACCAGGGGAGAAGGGACTCCCGAGGCCGAGCTGCAGTGCAGACAGTGGCATCTCTGATGCTATGGAAGGTAAGTGTCCGACACCCCCATGCCCACCCTTCTCTGCCACTTCCTGCCTTGCAGGCCACTTGGGTTCCTGTGGGGACGGGGCTGGCTGGGCCTGGCGTCAGTGTAGTAACTTAATATTGGCGTAGAAGAAACGGCCACGATAAATATAGCCCTGGCCTAGCCTGGCTCACTTCTGGCGGTGAGACTAGGCTGCTTTGGGAACTGGGGGCTTCCGGGAGTGCCTTGGGGGGCTGCCAAGGCAGCAGGCAAGGACAGGATAACACTAAGATGAGGAAGTTCCAGAAACTGGGCTTCCTGCTCCCCAGATATCTTCTTGGTAAAAGCTCAAAGTCAAACTGTGTACATGTAGATTTCACAGACTCTCCTAAGTCCCTGTGCTTCCTTCCATCCCCAAGACTCAGGTATAGGATAAGGTCATGAGGACAGGTTAGACACCCCCCACACACCCCCACACACAGGTGGGGGGATGGATGGATGAATGAAAGGTTAACAAAAGAAAAGGAACAAACGGTGTATGGGTGAATGGGAGGAAGGAGAAAGAGCAAAGAAGGAAAGAAAGAAGGAAGGAGCAAGGGAAGAGGAGAGGAAGAAAGGAGATTTGACATAGAAGCAATCTGGTCCCCTCCCAGGCCACCTAGCCTGGTGCCGAGGACTTGGAGGTCCTAGAGGCCTTTGCAGACCTCTGGGTGACAGGGTGGCAGGCATCCGGGTATGCACGCTGCCAGAGAATGCCCCGGGGGACACCTGGCAGAGCTGCCAAGGTGGTCACTCAGTGCTGCCCTTGCTGGAAACTAGTGAAAAGTTTGGGGCAGAGGCCCCAGGAGTAGCTCCTGGGTGGGGGTCACTGTCAGACCAAAGTCTACAGCCTTTGAGAGAGGTCTGCTGTGCTAGCTCCTGGGTGGGGGTAACAGTCAGCCACCCCCATACCTGCGGCGTCCCAATCATGCACCCAAACCCGGGTCTCCCTGGGGCTGCCCCGACCCCAGCCCCTCTCCTCACCTGGGAGGGGGGACCCTGCCCAGGCAGCAGAGGCCTGGAGAGCCAGGAGCAGCTTCCCCCATGGGCCGCACAGAGCCCCAGGGCTCTAGAGTTGGGGTAACAAGAAGGGGGTGACTCCAGAAAGCCACGCTGGAGGGAAAGGGTGGGCCGGCTGGGGGCAGTCTGGACTGGCCGGCGCGGCGGGCGGAGGGAGAGTGCCTCTGTGACCTGAGCCGGCTCCCACGGCCCCGGCCAGCAGCAGGTGGGCCTGGGACCCAGCACCCCGCAGTGGCCTCCTCCTCCCTGGGGACTCTGGCACCCAGATAGATCAGGGTGTCTCTGCTGCTGGATCAGCTCCGGGCCACAATACAGAGTGGGGGTCACTGGGGGCGCCGGCGGAGGTGGGCTCAGGAGAGGGCCAGGACTTGGGGGTGAGGCTGTGGGGGGCGAGGCTTGGAAGGCGGCCCCCGAGGCCCAGGCGGAGGAAGGAGAGCGTGAGTGACGAGTGCCATCGGGTGTCTGCCCCCGCCCCAGAGCTGGAAGAGGCCCACCAGAAGTGCCCGCCGTGGTGGTACAAGTGCGCCCACAAAGTGCTCATATGGAATTGCTGCACCCCGTGGGTGAAGTTCAAGAACATCATGTTCCTGATCGTCATGGACCCCTTCGTGGACCTGGGCATCACCATCTGCATCGTGCTCAACACCCTCTTCATGGCCATGGAGCACTACCCCATGACCGAGCACTTCGACCACGTGCTCAACGTCGGCAACCTGGTAGGGGGCTGGGGGAGGCATCGCCGGACGGATGGGCGGGGACCCGGATGGGCCGTCTGGGCGGTGTGGGATACAGGACACATGGGAACAGGCTGGCACATGGCGGGGTACATGGGGTGCTCCATGGGATGTGGAATTTGTGTTTCAGGGTGTGTGAGGGCAGAGAGGGTGGGGATGAGGTGCTTCTTAATCAGGACTCCTGGGGATCTGGGGTTCAGCCATGCCCTGGAGACAGAGATGGGGAGAGCTGGGCATAGAGCTGGGGAGCCTGAGTGACACCCCTTCACTTGCAGAGCTTGTCATGGGCCTAAGCGGGGTAGAAGGACTGGAACTCGGGGCATCCAGCCCTGGCCCCAGGCCCCGGAGGTCCCCGGTTACCCAGGATGTAACCCCGGCCTGCGGGTCCCCTGTTGGGCCTTCCTGCTCCCTATTGTTGACACGCACTGATCCGCCTGCTTATCCCGGCCCATTAGGAGCATTAGCACCTCGTCAGCCCCAAGCCTGACAAAGGGAAAAGCCTCCTCCTCCTCCTCCAGCCCTGCCCCACCCTTCCCAACTCCCAGCTCAGTGTTTTCAGGATGGCAAAGGGGCGAGATGCCCCAGCACGCCGACGGGGAGGGGAGAGTAAGATTTCGTTCCTTGGGCAGGGTGGGCCGGGAGAGTGGCCTGGGAATCAGACTCTGGGATCCCCAGCCTGCAAGGCGGGCACATCTCTCCCAGGGAGATGCCAGGGCAGCCAGGCTGGGCCAGAGGGCACGGCGTACTCTGGACTGAGGCACAGCTGCTGGGGTGTGCATGGTGGTCCCAGCCCCCCGCCTGCCCACCCCCTGCCCACAGTCTGCTGCCATGTGGGCGCCTGCTCTGGCCAGGATCGCTCCTGGGCAGGGCCGGCATGTGCCCAGGCAGGCTCTGGACCCCGGGCAGCTGGTGCCCGGCAGGAGGGGGGCTGTGCCCAAGGAGCTCTTGGGGGCGATGCAGCCTCAGACGCCTGTGTCTGGAGGTTTGGGGGGGCAACTCTTGCCTACTCTTTGATCCTCACTTTCTGATCCCCTTTTGGGCCCTGCCTTAGAGGTTAACTCCACTAAGATTTGCTAGTTCTGGAACCTCTGCCAACGAGGGTAGAAAGGCCGGAGGAGACAGAGGCGGAGACTGGACGAGGCACCCTGAGATCTGGGTGGGGGAACAAGTCATTCCCACGTGGGTGACAGTGCCGAGTTTGTCTGTCTCATGCTGGGATGAGTGTGATAATCCCGCGATAGCCGCAGAGATCAGGGCACCGATGAGATCGTCAGGTGAACCAGAGCACTCGAAGAGTGTTGAGTGATATGATTAGGGTGATGCCCCCAGCAGTTAAGTGACTGAACCCCCCAAACACACACACACACACACACACACACACACACACACACACGTGTGGGTACCACCGCCCTCCCCACTCTGGACTGAACTCCCCTTAGGCCCAAGGACTCTTTGGGAGGTGCAAATGGGGTGGTCTACTCCCCGGGCCTTGCACTCCCCCAGGCTCTCAGAGGGGACCCCCTCCCATGCTGCAGGTGTTTACGGGCATCTTCACAGCCGAGATGGTGCTGAAGCTCATTGCCATGGACCCCTACGAGTACTTCCAGCAGGGATGGAACATCTTCGACAGTTTCATCGTCACGCTCAGCCTGGTGGAGCTGGGCCTGGCCAACGTGCAGGGGCTGTCCGTGCTCCGCTCCTTCCGCCTGGTGCGTGGGCCCTGGGCTGGGCTAAGCAGAGGGGGCTGGGCATACTGAGGGCGTGGGAGGAGATAGCCCCAGCAAGCAAAGGGGCTGGGAGAAAGGCTCCTTGGGCCCTGGGCAGCAGGCCAATTCTTACAGCAAGAGGGCACACGGCAGCCCCGTCATCCAGGGCTGCAGGGAGGGCCGAAATGCCAGCTTGGAACTGACATTTGGGCTCGACCCTTGGTGACATAGGGCGGCAGTGGAGCAGACACTTCGCCCCCAGTTCCAGACCGAAGCTGAGGCTCAGCTTGTAGTCGTGGAATGGGGGCTCCGAAAACACCGTGGGAGTGTTTATTATTATGGGATCTTCCATACACCCACAAAAGCAGAACCTCTATGTGCCCATTACTCAGCTCCAATCCCCATCCACTTTCTGCAGTTCTCGTTTCGTCCGTCCCCCCGTCTTTCAAGGGGAAATGTAGTCTGAGTCCTGACATGCAGCTCACCTGTAAAAATTTAAGTCTGCGTCTTTGAGACATCAGGACTTTCTTCCGAACACATGAAGGGGCGAGGTGGTGGGATGGGAGGATCCCACCGAACAGAGCCTCGGCTCACTCAGGGCACGGGGGTCCCAGCCACTCGAGAGGGCCCGTTCTCCTAAGGACGGGGCTCCCTGGACCGGGTCCCTGGGCCTCATCCCCCCCCGCCCTCCCCCTGCCCGACAGCTGCGGGTCTTCAAGCTGGCCAAGTCGTGGCCCACGCTGAACATGCTCATCAAGATCATCGGCAACTCGGTGGGGGCGCTGGGCAACCTGACCCTGGTGCTGGCCATCATCGTGTTCATCTTCGCCGTGGTGGGCATGCAGCTGTTCGGCAAGAGCTACAAGGAGTGCGTGTGCAAGATCGCGTCGGACTGCAGCCTGCCCCGCTGGCACATGCACGACTTCTTCCACTCCTTCCTCATCGTCTTCCGCATCCTGTGCGGGGAGTGGATCGAGACCATGTGGGACTGCATGGAGGTGGCCGGCCAGCCCTTGTGCCTCACCGTCTTCCTCATGGTCATGGTCATCGGCAACCTTGTGGTGAGTGAGGCCGCTGGGTGGCTCCCCAACCCGGCCCAGGAAGTCCAAGTACCTGGGGCTGTCCTGTGCCTGTGCTCCCTTTAAATCGGACGCGAGGACCCCTTTCCTGCAAGGTAGAGCGACATGAAATTGCTGATGTTTGACTCCCCAGCCTCAATGGCAATTTTAAGTGGCTGAACCCAGCGGTCCTCACATTTTAACCTGCGTGAGAGTCGCCTGGGAGTGGCAGGTGATCCTGGCCTCACTCTGCTCCCTGGCACGATTCACAAGTCTGGGCCGGGCCTGGGAATCTGCATTTCTAAGGCGTGCTGAGTGAGGTGCAGATCCAGGGGCCACACTGATCTGTGCTGTTGCAGCCTGGTGTTTGGGGTGAAGTAACATGATCACGGTGCCAGGCAGACCCACGTTGCAAAGCAGCTCCTTTGCCATCTGTGTGACCTTGAACGAATCTCTGCTCTGGCGGGGCTGCCCTCCGTCACTCACATGGGTGAAAGTGTAGGCAGCGCACGGGGTGGCTGGGACAACTGACCGTGTGCAGAAGGCACCTGGGAAAAGCCCGGGCATCTTGTCCTTCTCTCACCCTCTTGCTTCTCCTGGGCTTCAGGCCTCGGGCATGAGGTCGCCAAACTGCACCCATCCTGCCGCTTTCTTTGGCTGGAGGAACAAGAACTGGGCCTGGGCCGTGGGCCAGCTGACCAGCATGTCTGCGGTGAGGGCTGGGGAGGCGTTGCTCCTCATCCTGCCGATCCTCGCGGAGAGGGATGGGGGTCACTCCTGCTGGGAGGGCTGTGCCCCGCTGCCCCTGCACCGCCCTGGGCAACAGGGTGGGAAGACGCACGTCCCACGTTCCGCGGAGGCCTGTGGAATCCCTGTGCTGCTGGGTCAGCCTTCTCAGATAACGCTGAGCTCTGGCTGGGGGCAGGGATGGAGGGAGGGAGGGGGTCATATCTACTGAGGAGGCTGTGGGAGGTGCTTCTGGGCCCCCAGGGGCGGGGAGGGGCCAGGCTGCCTGAGAAGGGGGTCTTGGGATTGGAGGGGGGGCTCCAGGAATCCACCGGCATAACTGGGTCAGCACTGGGACAGGGGTAGCAGGCTCTGAGTGGAAGAGGGGTTCTGGCTGTCAGTGTCAACTCAGAATCGTTCCAAGCCCCTGCCTTTCCACTCCTGACTAGGATGTCTTGAGCAAGCCATTGAACCTCCCTGGCCTCAGTTTTCCTCATCTGGAAAATGGGGATGATGGTAGTGGTGACCTCCACACTGGCTGGTCATAAGGATTACGTGACACATGTAGGGGCTTAGCCAGCGGAGTCCAAATGGCCCAGGCGTGGGGGAGCTGGTGGCGGCTTAAGTACCCGCCGTCAATATCTTGCTCCCAAGTGCTGGGCTCCACGGGCCGGACCCCTTACAAAAGGCTTTACATGCATTATCTCTAATCCTCTGGACTACACTGCGGGACAGGTAGTGCTGGCGCCGAGGAGGCCCGGGGCAGAACCACACAGCTAGTGAGCCGCGGAGCCCAGAGCAGAAGCCGGGTCTCGGTGCCCTGAACAACAATTCGGTCATAGCAGTAGCCAGGGGAATAATGAGGTGTTGACGCCCGCTGACCGCTGCTCCCCGTCGACCGCTGGTCTGGAGCGTTTCGCGCGGGGATGATGTGCGTTTATTTCTGTTTTGTAGGCAGGTGAGTTAGTGGCCTGTGCAGGGTTGGGAGCCGCGCAGTTGGCGAGAGTCGGACCGCAGCGCTGCCCTGCCTCAGCGGCCCCTTCCTATTTCTCTCTGGCACGCACGCACGCACACACTCATGCACACACACACACCTGACTCCCTTCTCGCCCAGGTCTGTAGCTCTCCCACTTTAACCAGAGGTTGTAAAGTGAAGGGGGCTGGCTCTCCCCACCCACCCCACCCTGCCCCAGGCCTCATGCAAGAAGGTGACTGCTGGAGGCCACCTGGGCAGCCTGCTAGGGGGAGAGGGGACCTGTGTCCCCTGTGCCCATGGCACTGGCTCACTACTTTGGGTAACTGTGAAGAAGAGGAAGCGACTAGGTCTTAGGTAGCCCACCCCGCAGAAGCCCCCAGGGAACGTGATGTCCACCCTTTCCCCTCCAGCCCCGCCCCATCCGCCTTGCCTGAGGCGGCTATTTCTGTCCCGCATGAGAGCCGTGTGCAAACCCTGCTGAGCCAGAGAGCAGCTAATTCCCATCTCAGATGTGCTTCTGGCAACTGGACACCTCCCACTGAGAGAGGGGAAGAAAGACCAACCAATCTTGGTGGGGGTTAAGGGAGGAAAAAAACCAAGGCACAGAGTTGGGGAGGGATTCCACCAGCATACTCTCCAAAGAGAGAATATATACAATATGCTATGTGTACACACACACACACACACACACACACACACACACACGCACACACACATGAAAGATATTATGTTAACTCGATAGTTAAGACAATGACAGAAAGACTGTGGAGGACCCTGGTGAAAGCCAGATAGTAGAGACAAATGGAGAAGATGGTCAAAGGTGACTGATTCACTTGTACAGGTTTCCCCGCCCCCCCATGTCCATTCACACACGTAGCCTTGCCCCCAGGTGGCCCACAGTAAGAACCTGGCCCTGCCTCAGACTGACAGGAACTGGGACCCCCACCCACTTGAGCTCCATCTTCCTCTTCACTGCCCAGGCATGGGTAGACTGGTGAAAGGCAGGGCCACTGCATTGCACAACCTCTGCAGTTGCCATTCACCTTGTAGTCTAAATAAATTAGTCTAAATAATTTGTTCAATGACTGGAAACCTGGGTTCTGGTCTTGCCTGCCTTGTGTCCTGGGGCAAATTACTCTACCTCTCTGAGACTGTTTCCTCATCTATAAAATGCTGAGCTGGTCTCAGAGTTCATCGCACTCGTCCCTGTACCTTGGGTAGCATGCATATCAGCCAACATGTTTGATCTCCTCATCTTCACCACTATGCGAGGAGGCAGGTGCTGGAAGCATCCCCATTTTGCAGATGTGAAAACAGGCACTGAGCAGTGATGGGACTTGCCTTAGGACACACTGCTGGCACACTCAGCTCAGAGCAAGCAGCACAACCCATTGCACCCCAGAATATTGCCAGCCAAGCCCACTGGATTGTATTATCTGATCAAATGTCTGTCTGCTAGGCCGGGAGCATATTGAGGCCACTTGTCCCTGTCCACAGTGAGAGGGGCTCAGTAAATGCACGTCCACTGGAAAGCAAATTTGAAGGGGATAGACCAGAAGCCTCTTAAGTCTCTTTCCATGGAGATATGGGGAGAGACCCAGGAGTAAGTGGAGCAGAGAACCCCGAGGGAGGAGAGCATAGGTCCAGAGCAACGGGGGCATGTACCTGAGCACTGGGGAACTCTGGGTCTATTCCAGTCCTACTTAAACAAGAAAAGAAGGCTCAAAAGATTCAGCTTCCCATAAGTCCTGGGAGCTGGGAGGTCTTTATTCTGCATGCCCCAGCAGTGCAGGTGGCGGACAGAGCCTTAGAAAAGTCCCCGCCGTCCAGCAGGCCTCCCCAAACCCCGCCTCTGCCTTGGACAGCTGAGTCCTATCAGATGCCCAAGACTCCATTTCCTTATCTGAAAAATGGGGGGCGACAAGTAACACTCCTCACCTCCATGAGCAGTTCTAAGGGTCCCACCCGGCAAAGTCCTTAAACGCCCAACTTGGGGTAGGTCTGGCTCTGAGCCTGAGGCCCTCTTGCTGGCTGAAGGCGGCCCCTCAGGCGCCCAGAAGCTGAGCAAGCTCCCCGGACCCCACTCCCAGGTCCTGAACCTGTTCCTGGCCCTGCTGCTGAGCTCCTTCAGCGCCGACAGCCTGGCGGCCTCGGATGAGGACGGCGAGATGAACAACCTGCAGATCGCCATTGGCCGCATCAAGTGGGGCATCGCCTTCGCCAAGGCCTTCCTCCTGGGGCTCCTGCGCTGCAAGATCCTGCGCCCCAAGGACATCATGCTCAGCCTCGGGCTGCCTGGGCAGGCCGGGGAGGCCGGGGACAGCGCCAGGGAGGAAGAGAAGAAAGAGCCGCTGCCCGAGGAGGGTGACAAGGACCTGAAGAAGGACAATCACATCCTGAACCACGTGGGCCTGGCGGACGGCCCGCCCCCCGGCCTCGAGCTGGACCACCTCAACTTCATCAACAACCCCTACCTCACCATCCACGTGCCCATCGCCTCCGAGGAGTCCGACCTGGAGATGCCCACGGAGGAGGAGACAGACACTTTTTCCGAGCCCGAGGAGAGCAAGGTGAGGGGCCGGGGCGAGACAGACACAGGGCTTCACATTTTTATGGGACCTTAGACAAGTCGCAAATCCTGTTCACGCCTCAGTTTCTCTCCCTGCAAAATGGGGGTGATGGTGCCTACCCCGGGGCGTGGCTGTGAGCCTTAGATGAGCAGCTGCTGGTGCGTGGGGCCCATGTTACTGTACCTAGGGTGCTGCTGTGCTGGGCCGGGCACAGGTGCTCCCTTCACTCCCCCCAGCAACAGCGCTGCCTGGGTCCCTCTCGCCAGAAGGTGGCGCCCTTGGTCGGAGGCCGTCTTACCTGTGGCTCCTTCCTTCCAGGCCTGGGAGCCAGGAGGCCTCTCAAACCTCCTCTGGGCTTGTTGCCTGTTTCTGTTTAGACCCTGCCCACAGTGGGCCACAGTGCTGGGACTCGACCAGGGACTCTGGGGAGAGGGCCAGGCAGGTTGGGTACAGGGAGAGCCCAGAGCTGGGCACAAGCTCAGCAGGAGCCCTGCCCCCACCCCCAGCTGTGCAGGGCTCCCACTGGGCCCGCTGGGCTGAGATGCTCCCTCCTCCTTTTTTCCCCTTTGAGGGTGGGGGAGGGACTAGACGTCACCTCCAGAAGTTCAGGGGTTGTGGACTTGCCTGGGCCTCCCAGAGGGGCTCCTGAGACCCTCGCCCACCCTCAGTTCTGCCAGGGGAGGACTCGAACATCAGCTAGGGCCACACCCCCCGCCCGCCCCCCACCAGCCCCGGGCCTGGCTGGCACGAGAACCTGAATGAACTTCGCCCTGCAAGCTCTTGACTCCTTAGTCCCCCCAAATATGTGGCACACTGACTTAGCAGGGGGCCAAGTTCCTACCGAGCTATAAATACCCAGGGAAATGTGGCATCCACCTCGGTATGAGGAACGGGGTGGGGGAGGGCAGGAGTGGCTCAGGTCCAAGGCTCTGCCGCTCTCTCCAGGGGCAGGCACTGCTCTCAGAGGGACTGTGGGTGGCACGCACGGGGCAGGGCAAGTGACTCAGTGGGTGCCCTGGCTGATGGAACACCCCCTGCCTCAGTTTCCCCTTCTGTCAGCTGGGCACCCCCTCTTGGTTTTCTGGTCACCATTCTGGATGTGATGCAGAGTTGCCCGCCAAGCTGCCTTCTCCATTTCTCCTTTTGGGGTCTCACCCCCAACTTTAAGGGGTCTCCTTGTGGATTGGAGGTTGGGCCAGATAGCTGGCCTGAGACGTGGCGGGGGGGGTCTGGCCCGGCCACAGCACCAGCCTCCCCACCCCGTTCCACTCCCACCGGGTTCCTCACCAAGGCTGAAGTTCCAGGGGTGGGGGAACTTTCCAGCCTTTCTGGAGTCTTCGACCAAATGACCCCTGGGGGTGGGAAGGCTCAGACCTCGGAGCACCTCGCACCTGTAATCTGTGGGAACGGGCAACCCCAGGTCCACTTCATGCCCCCTCAGAAGTATCTTGGGTCTCATTCCTCTGCTGAGCCCCTCATGCCTCGCCATGCCCCCTCCCGGAACCCCAGCCTGGCCGAGTCAGCCCGGGTATCCCTCCAGCCTGCTCGTCTCCCAGCCCCCTCGCTTCCCCGAGGCCTCACGTGTCCTCCCCACCCTGCCCCGAGCCCGGCGGCCACGAGTCCGAGGGCCGCCGCTGTGTGCTCAGGGCCACCTCCGTCTCCCAGGGCTGAGTGAGTGAGTGAGCGAGCGACCCTCCACCCCCTCTTTCTCCTCTCCCTCTGGTCTCCCATCCTGACCTCTGCCCCAGCCAGTGAGGGGACCCTGGGGTCACATGACCCTGTGGCCCTGCAGCAGCCTCCGCAGCCCCACTACGACGGGGACTCCTCCGTCTGCAGCACGGCCGACTACAAGCCCCCGGAGGAGGACCCAGAGGAGCAGGTGGAGGAGAACCCCGAGGGGGAGCAGCCGGAGGAGTGCTTCACTGAGGGTGAGGCGAGCCGCGTGCACCCCAGCCCGCCTGGGGCCTGCCCGCTCAGCAGCCCAGGCCGCTGCCTCCCGGGCCCGAGCATCACCCGAAGTGTCGGAGCTGCCTCCCCTGGCATGACCCTGCCCCGCCCGCCGCCCCCCACGGGGCGTCAGTGCCAGGGCTGCTCCCAGCCGCCCACCCGAACCTCCAGCGTGTGCTGAGGGAGGCGGTGGCCCTTAAGGCCCCCGTGCTGAAGCCCCGCGGAGCCCTGAGCGCTGCCTGGCTCGAAGCAAGTGCTCAGGAATAGCAGCTCTGAGACTCTCCTCCCCTCCTCCTCTTCCTCCTTCTGTTCCTCCTCCTCCCGTCCTCCCTCTCCTCCTCTTCTTCCTTCCCCC
>PVIJ01008268.1:0-75589 GCA_004024925.1 Scalopus aquaticus
AAAGCAAATGGCCAACAGATACATGAAAAAATGCTCAACATCACTTATAATCAAGGAAATGCAAATCAAAACCACTATGAGATACCACCTCACACCTGTGAGGATGGCACACATTAAAATTACAGGCAACAACAAATGCTGGAAAGGATGTGGAGAAAAAGGAACTCTTCTACACTGCTGGTGGGAATGTGAACTGGTCCAACTACTATGGAAAGCTGTATGGCGATTCCTCAAACTGCTAAACATGGAGCTTCCATACGACCCAGCAATCCCACTTTTGGGAATTTACCCAAAGGATACAAAAACACTAATCCAAAAGGATACATGCACCCATATGTTCATTGTGGTACTGTTCACAATAGCAAAGGTATGGAAGCAACCCAGATGTCCAAAAATAGATGACTGGATCAAGAAGATGTGGTACATATACACAATGGAATACTATTCAGCATGGAAAGAAGATAAACACATGCAATTTGCAGCGACATGTATGGAATTAGAGGGAATCATACTCAGTGAAATAAGTCAGAAAGAAAGAGAAAAATATCGAATGGTTTCACTTATAACAGGACTATAGGGAGGCCGGGTGAGAGAGAGACAATCAGTGGGGGCGGGGGGGGGAGGAGGGAGTTGGAGGGAGGGAGGGAAGGAAAAGGGCACAAAATGGAATAGAAAAGAACACAAGGGACCATGGAGATGGATCACGGGTGAATTGGTGGTGGGCTACCCAAGGGGAATACAAAATGTAGAAGACATAAATAACAATAAAAATATATATTAAAAAAAAGAAATAAGATTAAAAGGAAATGCTAATTTAAAAAAAGATATCAATTGTTCTCCAAATTGAATTATAACTTTAAAACAATCCCAACTGAAATTTAGGGCTTTAGATTTTCTGGTGGAAATTGACAAGATGATTCTAAATTTATTTGGAAATGCATAAGACCTCAAACTACCAAAATAACCCCAAAGGAACAAAGTTGGAGAACTTATATGATCTGATTTGAAGACTTATTATATAACTACAATAATCAGTACAATGTGGTATTGATGTAAGAATGAACAAATAGATTGATGAAACAAAATTGAGAGTCTAGAAATAGATATACACTTATGCAATCAATTGATTTTTGACACAGACTTCAAAGTCATTCAATGGGACAGGGATAATTTTTTTTAATAAAGGGTGCTAAAATAATAGGATCTCTCTATGGAGAAAATTTAACTTTGACTTTATAACTTAAACTGTGGACAAACATTTGTTTGAAATGGGTAGTAAACCTGTCAGAGGAACAGTGAGGAGTCATAGTGAAGGTGCAACATTCTGGACTCTACATCTCCACACCAGAAGAGCACAGGCACTAAGCATTACAACTTCCAGCATGCCATGACCCTAACTTCCAGAAGCAAAGGTGGTGCTGCTGGAAACTAAAGGTGGAGCTGAGCATTCATGTTAGACTTAAAAACATGCTTTTGGATCTTGTCCTGTGTTCTCAAGTTACATGTGAGGACTCACAACCTAGGTTAATCCTATTTCCTTCTGTAACAGCTATAAATTTAAAAGGTAAACTAGAGAGCTCCTAGAAAAAAAAATCAGAGAATATCTTTCAACCTGAGAGTAGTCAAAGATTTCTTATGTCAGGGTGCAAAAGAAATCTTCCCAAACTCCTTTGGATTCTTCTAAACTGACAATCAAACAAGCATCAGACAGATTGTTAAGAGAAAAAATTAAAAACAAGCTTAATAATAACATATACTCCTGTATATGTGGATGAGACCCAGGATAAATGAGTAAAACTAACCCAGGTGGCTTTATATGCCATCTTAAATAGCTTAGCTAGAATAGGGGAGGTTTGGGGGGAGAGGGGAAGTTAGGGTGTTTTCTGGGGGAAAACAAAGGTACTTGTACCTTTTCTGTTGACAATAGATAAGGAGATTAGGTCTTTCTGGAATAGGCTTTACAGAGAGAAGTTTAGCTATAAACATCAAAAGCAAATTCTACCCATGAAATAAACCTCTTGTCAAAGACATGTTTTGGAGAGGCACATTTTTACTCCTTTACACTGACAACACAGCATGCACTTTTAAAAACAGATAAATGGGCTTCATCAAAAGTAAATACATTTGTTCATCTGAAACATATTAGGAAAAGGAATAGTCAAAGCATAGACAGGAAAAAAATATTTTCAAAAACATATCTGACAAAGGATTTGTATCCAGAATATGGAGATAATTCCTACAACTCAATAAGGCAATGCAGTTTGAAAACTAGGCATAAGACTTGAAAAGGCTTTGCAGATAAGAGGATATACAAGTAGCTGATAAACATGAAAATGTGCAACATCATAGTCATCAGAAAATGTAAATGATAACAGGAAAAGCCACAATCACTACATAACTTCTGTAATAGCCAACATTATAAGACTGGCAAGTCCAAAATTTGGCAGATGTTGTAGCAACTGGAATTTTCTTACATTACAGCGGGAATGTAAAATGCTACTTTTTTTTTTAACAGTATAGTTAGGCATTGACATATAAATCTAAGCATACATAATCATTTACCCAGAAATCCCCAATGTAAGTTCAAAAAAGGGTTTGTTGAATATTTTTTTAGAAGCTTCATATAGAAAGATTCCCAAACTGGAAACAACCCAAATATTCATTATTAGGATAATTAATAAACAAACTGTGGTATATCCATATAATGGAATACTACTTAGCAGTAAAAGGAATGAACTATGATACATGGTAAATCCCAAAAATATGTTACAAATAATAACAAATTCTTATGATCTCAAAAATGTCTATAAAAACATGTTAAGCAAAAGAAGCAGACACAGCTATATGAAATTTTAGAAAAGACAAAACTAATTTATCATTGGAAATAATCAAAACACTTGTGACCATAGGATGGAAGGGAATTGGTGGGAATGTAGCCTGAGCAAACTTTTTATTTCTTGAGTGGGGAATTAATTATACCTGTCGGTTCATTGTCAAAACTTGTCAAACTGTGCATTTGAGATTTGTACATTCTGTGGTTATACTTACAAAGAAATTAGAGATATTTGTGTCTTTCAAATTTGCCGTCATATTTTATTTTCATTAACTCTATACAAGGCACGGCTATTTATTTGGGAAGGCTTATAAAAGAAGGCTATATGTTTAGAAATGAAGTTATTGTCTTCTTTTCTTTCCCTCCCTTCTTCCTTCAGAAAACTACAGGAATGTGAGAGACAGTGGGTAGCATTGTGAGCAAAACTAACTGAAAACTTGTATCAGAATGTTCTGTCACTTGGACCTTGTGCAGGCCTATAATTTGAATGTGTGACTTTAGAAATGGTTGCTATGGTGATAAACCACTTTACTTAAATAGCATGTATTTTTCTTAAAATTCAGAGAAATGGTAACAGTTTCCAGTAATCATGCACTGGTATTAACTTGCAGGAATATGCCTAGAGCTTACAGGTTTTGCATCCATTATCACCAGATGAGTTCATCAGGTTAAAGTTATGCCAGTGAATTATGAAATATGTATATTTAGCCCAGTTTTCTTGTTGCATATCTCCCTTTGCACACATGGAGCCCCCTTTTCAAGATTAATAATATGAGCTGGAAAAATCAGCCAAGGGTGCTGAATTACAAAAAGATGGAACTGGAGGGGACCTTGTAAGGTCATCTTTTCTATCATTCTGCCTCCAGTAGGACTGACTATTCTTTAAGAGTCCTAAATGCAAGAGTCTGTCAAAGATGAGGAACAACTGAAATGCTACTTAGGGTAGCCTCTGGTGTAACCATTCAGCCAGCAGCCTTTAAAGATACCAGCTAGCTGCACGGTGCCGACATCTCCCCTTCTTCATTTTATGGATTGTGATTATGTCTATCTATGTGTATATCCTCTCATTTTTAGACTGAAGAGCTTTCTTATAAAGAAACCTTTACCCATTAATCATGTTAGTAGCCAGTCTTCAAACCTTCTGTGGTGTTTTTATGTCTGTTCAAACTGGTTGCAATGTTTGAGGTATGACTTCTTCGTGATTTCATGTAAGGAAGAGAATACTTTTCTTTGATTTCTAAGATGCTTTCTAAGATTTTCATGTTCACTATGTAGTGGTGCATTCTGCCGGTATCTTCAGAGAACAGTCTACAGTGATTTGTAGATCCTTTCTTGGATTGATAAGAATTGCCAACAGAGTCATATTGATCATTTAGATTCCCTCTAGAACTGAATGTTAAGATGTTTCTGTCATCTTTCTCTCCCTTTATACAATCTTTTGAGAGCACATCACCTTCTATTTGCCTTTCATGACCTAGTAACTCCTATAGCCTTGGCAATTTGATTTTTCATTTCTCTGTCCTATTACTTACAAAACTGTAAAATTGCACCAGTGATAACATATATCCCTAAGGAATCCCATGAGCTATGTAAGAAGCAGCAGAAACCCAAAACTTAGTGTATAATCTACAAAAGAAATCCCTGAAAAATTAAGATTTTTTTCATGTTCCTAGAGAACAGCCTGGAAGCTGGAATTTACCTTGACCATTTATGTTCCAAGGAGGTAAGAGACTTGGCCCTTTGGCCATTATGAGGGCCAGCTTACATTCATGTTCTATTAGCATTGGAGAACAGTTTCATTGGGCTATTTAAGAGGGGAGACTGACTTTAGGAAAACTCTTATGATTCTGATTTCTAAGTAATGGCATCCTAAACTTAATGCAACTGTAAATTAGCAAACAGAAATGCTAAAGTGCACACTCCCAATATTTTACAAGGTATACACAAACATACAGAAATGTCTGTGTTTGCAGTAAGATTTGCAGAGGATAAATATACTTGCATTAAGGTACTATGAAGTGAAGAACAAGCAGTGTGATTTGTTTCAGTGCTGCCAATTTTAGGCCAGTGTTGGAACTCAGTTAAAATATGGTTGACCATATTAATTTTAACATGTATTAATTACCAAATTGAGAAAGAAAAAAAGGAAACGGTCTTCTTTGTATAAGTTGATACAACTGCAATAGAAGGCTAAATGGTGGTATCTCAAAATTACAAATCTATGTACCTATTTCACCCCAGAGTCCCACTTCTAAAATATATATCCTGTAGATAGATATACTTACATGTGTATAAAATGACACAAGTTCAAGATTATTCAGAGCATCATTATTTGTGTGAATAAAAGAGTGGAAATAATCTCAATGTCCTCTGTGAAGAGACTGGCTAAATAAATTATGATACTGTACATTTAACCAAGAGAGTGCCAAGAATACCCCCACTCATGATGGTTCTACTTATGAGAGTGTTACTTGACAATGGTGTAAAGTCATACACATTCAGTAGAAACCATACTTCAAATTTTAAAATAGAACATTCTGTTTTTTACTTTCAATACAGCGTTCAGTGAAAGTACATGAGATATTCACCACTAACATAAATAGACTTTATGTTTGATTCTTTAGCCCTACTTTGAGCTAATATAGGTGTTCTGAGGATGTTTAAGATGTGCTAGATTAAGTATGATGTTCAGTGTATAAAATGCAATTTTGACTTGAGATCTTTTCAACTTAGAACAGGTTGATCAGGACATAAACCCATCATAAGTGAAGAAGCTCTATATTGTTATGAAATAATCTTCAAAGTGAAAATTAGTGAAAAAAATCAAGGTATAAAAGAATGTTTACAATGGGGTGCCATTTGTATAAAAATGGTAGGAGAGGGCATAACCATATATGATGTAAATGGAGCCATATGAAATTGCTATGATTAGACTGTTTTTGACTTGCACAAATAATGACTAATTCCAATTGGTTCCACCTAATATTTGCTTGAAGATGCATAAAAGTTTGCTGTGAGTATACACTCTAAATAGTAATATTGGTTGTCTTTGATGGAGAGCAGGGCTGAGCTAACTAGGGGGCCAGAAGGAGATTTTGACTTTTCTGATTATTAAATCATGTGAATGTACTACATATTTAGAAATAGATCACTGAAATTATATATAGATAAATTAATGTGGCTGAAGAACATGATTTTCTCATTTTACTCTAGAATGAAACAGAAATATTGTGTTTCTGTGCAGAAGCGATCCCTTCTTTAGTTCCCTTTTTCCTTCCACCTGCCATAAAATTCTGAGAATATTCTTAAGGTATCTTAACTAAGAAGAACATACCAAAACACCCTCATGTTTTCACAGAAAAAAAAATCTACCTCACTTATTCTACCCAGAAAGACTATTTCCAAGCATTTTTTCCTGGTAACTGCAACTGCTGAGTCCACATTAATGACTCAAGTACATTAACAAATGGAACAATGAAAAGGAATAGAAACATTAAACCAGATATGAATATGATTACATTAAAAAGAAAAGCACCGTGTTTCTATTCCTATTCTGTAGGATATTAGTTGTAGTGAATATGCTGAAAAATTATTTCCTCAACTGCTTGGATGATAATTCAAGAGGTGGAAATGTCAAAAGAGGGTTACACTTAGATTCACCTTAAAATAGGGTTTGTATGTCAAGTGAATTAAATTTTTATGAATTGAATTTTCTAAGATAGATTTTATGTCTTGGGTACCCATGCTGTACTAAACAAAGCAACTCAAATATTAGTGTTGTACTCACCCTATTACTGAACATAAGGAGTTTTTAATGAGAGGATACAATCTTGTATTCCTGAATAGTTTCTATTTCTTGAAAGAATTCACAGAGAAGCAAGCTAGAAATTTTCTTGAGAAAAAAAAATTGTACAAAAAAGAACTTTTGCACATTTCAAAATTTATACAAATTGATTTTTCAGTGTATAAAATTATCAGCTTAAGAATTAGTATACCATTGTAAAGTCATATGTGAGTGATGTTCTGAAGAGACACGTATTTAAGAGTTGTCTCTAATTACAAGAGTTTTAATAAGTGAACATCGGGTAAATTTTTTCTTAAAATGCTTGTATCAAAAATCATAAGTGACATGAAACTTGGCTGCAGCCCTGGGAGATCATTTATTTGTTGGACAAAATATACATTAAGTGCTGTCTACTACTGTGTATAAAATGTGGTCTCATATCGCAGAAGCCTGTATGATCAAAGAAACACCAGGTTTGTTTTGTGTTACATGTAATCTTTTCACACTGTTTGAAAATTGTTAACCTGATTTTTAACTCATGTTATCCAGTATTAAACATATGAGACCTTTCCTGGGTCAGTCTGCATACACAAGAGCTTGCTGTTGGCTGTGCCCGGCCTCGACGCCCCCCTCCTGCTTCCATAGGTCTCCTGAGATGTGCTCTGCTCTTGCAGAACTCTGTGTTCAGCTTCATTTAATTAGAAGTGATCACTTTTAAAATAGGTCTAAGGTCAAAATGGACTCTGCTTTCCTCGTGACAGCAGGACTAGAGACCACTTTCTTCTCTACTGTGGAGTGAAGTGACCTGAGAAAATACAATCACCTATTAAAATCCTTTCTACTTGTTTTGTGCTTTAAAGCTCATGGAGTACGTTCCTGGCCCCTACCTTCCTTTATTCTCATACTAAAGCCATGTGGTAAATGTGCAGAAATGCCCTTTTCCCATTTAATAGTGAGGCACTGAAACTCGAAGAAGTCAATAGACCTGCATAAGTGGTGTGACTGGAGTTAGAAGCCAGTCCCTGGACTCATGTGGTGAACAGTCAGGGAAGTGGGAGTGGGCCACTTGACGCACTCTGGACCCAGGTTAGAGTAATTGGGACGTGCTTGTTAGGGAATCCACGCCAATGTCAGAATCTGTCTAGAAATCTGTGTATGTGAAATGAGTATAATTATGTACAGGTGGACTTCCCTGTACAGTGTTACCGGATTTTTCATTTTGCATGGCAGAGGATTTGAAATTCTGCCCATAATTTTCTCTATGCCAAACACTAAACAATTCAGTTTTCTTAAAGATGCTAAAGGAGCTTTCTTTGGCCTCTGACAGCTGTTTTACATTGTGAAAGTTTGTGTCCGTGCCTGGAGAGAAGCTCCAATTTGCCAAACATGCACAACTTTGCGGTCCCGTTCTTCTTTGAATTGATGTATATTGCTTTATGTCTGAAAATTAATGCAGGCCATTTCTTTTATTTCTAGCCCACTGCTTATGTAAAGACATTTTCTGTGACCAAAAAGAAAGAAAATGTGGATACCTTGGACACTACGTTTTCAAGATCCACATCTAGCAGACTCGTTCCAACTGGACTCAGGGGAGAAACAGAGAAACCCTCAGTGACTTCAAACCAAGGAATGACAACCAAAATCACTACTAAATCTATTGCCCTGCCTAGAACCAAAAAGAAACTCTAAGCTTCCCTCCAACTCTGAGTAATGCAAAGACAATCGCTCCTTCTAGTGCCAAAATGAGGGGATAGGAGTGGGGAGAAGGACAGTGCTGTGCTGAACTTAGTCTTTTACCTTCACTGAGCCCTGCCATGTGTCTGTACCAGTTTAAAACTGAAGCCAGTTGTTTCCAAAGCAGCGTGATTTTGAAGGACAGCCACCAATAGGCGGGATAGCGGGCTGCAGCTGAAACCAACCCAAGATGCTTTCAGAGTTGTTTGGAAGGGCAGATTCCCTCAAGGCAAGGCTGTGGGCATGCTTGCTCAAATTCACTTCAAATTCTTTTATTTAGGCACAATTATTTATGGTAGAAAATGAGAACCAAATATGGTAATGGAGGTTCCAAATAATTATGTGCAGTTTGCACGGGAAGACTTTGTTAGGAATTACTAATAAACTTGCCATAGGCATAACAGAAGTGCTTCAGTCATTCACATGTGTTCTTGTGATTTTAGGTTGCTATAGATTGGTTAAGACAACTTATTTTAAGCATAGGAAAAATAGGATATTTTGTAATTGCTTGCCATTAACTTGCTGCTAAATTCCCAATGTATTGATTGAATCAATAAAAAAACAGATGCTATCCATGCACGTTAATTTTTATGTTAACAGGAGGTGAATATAATAAGGTCCTCTAAGCCCTGTTCAAATTATGAGTTTGGCCTGCTGCAGCAAAGTTAGGCACACAAGTTTGGAGAAGGTGATGAGGCTGGATACAAGGGAAAAATACACCATATTTCTTAGTATTATAGGTATCTCCTAATACCTGGGCAAATCATTTTGCCATTTGAGGTCAGACTGGATGAACAAATGCTTCCCTTGGCCTTCCAAACAAATTCTAAAGAAATATTCGCATTTACGTTTACCTTTTTAAAGTAATACCATGTTAGACGCACACCTGGCCAGCTGAGCATATACAAGTTGCATATGGATCCACTCATTGGCTGTAGGTAGTAAGTGTGCTTCTTGAGATTAGTTTGGAGGACACGGTTGTGCTTCTGAATGGGTCAAAAATAACACTGACATGCATTGCCCCTGACTGAGTGGTTCTGCCAGTGTTTTCTTATTGCCTTCAACATGCTTCCCCTGCAGGAATCTGCCAGTTGAGTGTGTCTATTTTAAATTGTCTAGACTTTATTTTAAAACCAGACTTGACATAGCTCTCTCAAGGTCTTTTTCCCTTCCTGATTATTACTTCCAGTCCTATTAGGTACCTGTAAACCACCTCCTGAGCTTGAAGCCTCTCTCCAGGTTCAGCGAACCAGTCTTTGAGGAACAGTTTCTGTTTAACTTCCAAGAAGCCCAGCTTCATTAGTTAAGTAGAGATTTCCTTTCCTTAGTAGTATTCCCAGAGGTAGAAGTGGGAGCTACCTGCTATTTTACTCGCAGAAAAGCCACCTGAGACAGTGACTTTGATTCTGTCTATCCTCTGAGTCTGAAAATAGAATATTTGCCATATTCAGGATACTCTTACTTTCATGTCTTTTGTATCATGAATTGAAGAATTGTTACATTGAGTGCTATCTAAAGTTAGACAGAAGAGTGTGTCTAAATTTATTGTCTAAATATTCTACCTAAAATTTTACCCATGTTTCTCTTTGGTCTTTAGTTAGTGATTCCATTCAGTAAGCTTGAGCAAAGGTCCAGGACTAAGCACTAACTGAAAAGTGAAATCATTTTATAAATTTTGGGTGTGTTTATATACCTTTACCCAACCCTTCATCAGGCCATGCCAGTTGTGCTTCCTACCATAAGAACCACTCTATTTGCTCTCCTCTATCTAGACTTTCATTTTATTTATGTTGAATAATTTTGACAGAAACTTAGCCCGCTCTAGAAAGAGTGGGATTTTTCATTTTATTTTTACCATTTATGTGCATGGAATGCACTTGGGCCAGGCCACATCTGAGCTTGGTTTTTCAACTTTTGTTCTTAACTCTTTAATATCTGGGGATATATGGCTTTGCATTCTCCATTTGTTTTCATGGTTGTGGGGAAAACAAATAGCTCTTCTCTTTCAGATTGGTTTTCCATGACCTTGAGGTCAAACCCAAGGTATTGATAACACTGGCTGTGACCCCCTGAGCATCATGGCATCAAGTGCTGACTTGGCTGTGTCCTGGAGGGACACCCTCTGTCTAGGATACTACAGAGCAGGCGCTGTTTCCAAGGAATTCACATGCTGGTCAACTCTGACTTGAATAACAGGCAAGTCAAGGCAGGAGGTAGGTGATAAAATGCAGCCAGGAGTTCAGCTGAGGGGACAGAAAATGGTATCAGAGAAGAACATAAATCAGAGAAAAAAGGGCAGGGCAGGAGGGCGAGAACAAAACCAAAGTGAGGTTAACACAGAGCGCTGATTTGGGTGACAGCACATAGTGCTGCCAAACCCGGAGGCACACATCAGAGGAGGGTGGTGCTGGTCACGGGGTGCTTGTTGCTCCAGGTGTGTGGGGCAGAACCTGGGCCTCCTCTGGCCTGTACACAAACACTCCCAGATGAGGACACAGGCTGAGGAGACGAAGCCCTGGGGAAATGGAAGCTGAGAGAGGCCATGATTTCAAGATCTGGCCACCAAATAGTCTTTACATTTTGAGTAAGAATGTCATGTGGTATTGAGAGTGGGGGGAAAGGGGAAAAAATCCAAATAATTTGTGCTTATCACTAAAATTCTTTGTTTAAATAATTCTATTTGACTCTAAAATGTAAGTTCTAGGTTAGACAGATCAAAAGACACCAGTCTTGAAAATGAAGCTTTTTAAATCCCAGACCTGCTGTTGGAATAGAGAATAAAGGCTTTGTTCAAACATGCATTCCCAGCAGTAAGCAGAGCTTTGAAATTAGCCAAGGAAGTTGTGTCACATAATGGCTGCACTTGGCTGGAAACCAAAAAGATGTGGCCTCTGGGAAATGACCCAAGGTGGATGTTTTCCATCTTCCCCTCAGAACCACTCTGCCCTGCTCAGGCCTCTCCACTCAGAGAGGCTGATCTTTAGGACTGGTATTAACAGACTCTTCTAGCCAGTGGATTTGTTGGGGTTCTGTCAGCGGGGAGCACCAACAAAGGGTGGGAGAGCCAGCTGCAGTTCTTGACTGCCCCACCACCTTCCGTGCTGGGCTGCTGGGAATTTACCACATTGTCCTTCTGTGGCTTCCGCTCCCATTGCAGTCCTTTCTCAAAGCTGGTGCCTGTACTGTATCTTCCTGTATGGGTTTCCCTAAACCCCCACAGTACCTTTATGAAGAGTCTCTTTGTTAAACTCTCAACTCCCTCCATTTACTGTCTCCTGGAACTTAAGGTCATCCAGACCCTTGTCAGTTCTGTGTTATCTTGACCTGGGGAAATTTTGTCTGTGTTGCCAATCTCCTACCAATGAACAGTAAAATGAAGAAGAAAAACTTAAATGAGTTCTTCCCCAAACCAACAGATGCACAGGCTTGTCATTAGGGGTAGCGGAGAGTCGTTCCTGAGGTTAGAACCTAAACCAAGCAAGATAAATCTAGCATTGCCCTGCTGAATCTGAATTTGTCTAACCCTAGAAGGCTTGCATTTAGGTCTTAAATTCCAACCATGACTTCTGGGAGCCAAAAGAAAGCAACACTTGACTTGAAACAGCCAGGAGGGCCTACTGCCTAGGACGGGAGGCCCTTACTATCTTCTGGCGCTAGAGTTGGGGCACAGCAGAGTCTCCCTCGGGAACCTGGCAATCATGAAGGACAGGCAAGCTGAGGACAAGAGGTGTCCTGGGGTGTGCTTTGTTTCATCTTTTTAAGCACTACATCATTTTAGAATTAAATTAAAAGCATTTAAAATGCTTTCAGCATTGAAAGGTCTCCATTTTGCTCTTCAGGATCCTATACTTTTCTGAATGAACTGGTTTAGAACTGATTTTGATTTCTGCTCAGTACATTGTTACCCCTTACTTCTCATTGGTTATCCAACTGTCTTCAGAGAAAGACCCTACTCAGTGTCTGTCTTGCATTGTTGTAGCTCCCTTCCTCTGTTGCTAGTATAATCAACTCTACTCTGTTCTCTCAGTATCAGTTCTTCACCTTTCCCTAAATTATCTGGAGCAGCCCTCAGCAGGAGTGGTAGGAATCTCCACCACCACCCCAGGTATAGCCTCATTTCAAGCAGCAACACACAAATGACAGAGAAATACTGGGAAGATTGGTAGAGCCACCACAGTGTCAACACCAGCCTTCATGGAGATGTCCCCTTTCTGTTGCCTGCTACCATCTCACACAATAGTGAGACCCAGTGAACTAGGGTGAGGACCTCAGAGACCTCTTTCTCCAAACATGCAGTGGTTCCCGGCCTGACTCAAAGGACAGGGCCACAGATGTGGTGCAGCCCCGTGCCACAGGACAGATGTGTACTAACTGCATTCTGAAGCATCTTGGACCCACCTTGGTAACCTCGCTGCTGAGGTTACATAAATCTCCCGTCGTTGGGGAACTGAGACAGGATCTTTAGCCCTTCACCCACATCTGAATCTGTAGACAAGATCACATACCCAGCTTTTGTTTAGGAAAGATCTCATCTGCACTGAAACTTGTCTCCCTCCCCGAGGTGATCACAAGGGCTGGGAGTCAGCATTCCCAGTCTAACCAGGGGGCAGGGCAGGTGGAAGATGGAGAGCAATTGATACTCTGCCTGAATCTTGAGGAGGAAGCCAACAGTATTTGCTAGTCCCAGTGCTAGTTTGCATTGAGTTTATTAGAAATCTAGTCCTCTTATAAGCTGGACTTCGAGCTATGTTAGTGGAAGGAAACTCTTGTCTTTAAAGTCCCTCTTTAGAGTCATGATGTAATAGTAGCAGCAACAAATAAAAACACCGTGCACCATCCTAAGCACTTTATATGTTATTATATCCTTCCGACAACTTGTGAAGCTGGCACTATTGTTATGTCTCCAGAGGAATAAATTAATGCATGGAGAAGTTAAGAAACTTGTCTAAGTACACACAGCTAAGAAGTAGCAGAACCAGACTTTCAACTCGGCCAGCAGGTCCAAGTGTGTCACTTTTGCCCTGTGTGCTTTTCCAGGCTTTTTTTTTTTTATTTAGACCCAAGACTTATTAAGTTCCCAGACTTCTGAAAGGCCAAGGGACTCATGAACTCCTCTGTCTCCCAGCAAGAACTTAGAGTGATACATTTGGCAAGTTTGGGGGGCTGAGGTTTTAGAACGGAGTGGGAGTATTTCATGTTGGTGGGTTTGAGTAAGACCTAAGCATACCCTTAGCAGGGAGGGCTGTATTCTGCAGGACTTCACATGATACAAATAAATTCTAAATAAATTCTTTAACTGGTCGTCAGGAGCAGTCTGTAGAAGCCTCTGAATATGATTTTCACTGAAGAGAGTAAGAGGCTCCCTTTCCTCCTCTGGTGTTCATGTGGACAGCCCTGTGTGTGCAGACTTGATAGATTGATGCTTACCAGGAGCCAAGTGCTGTAATTCCCATCGCAGGGTAGTTGGGAGTTAAGAATCCCTATCATGCTTCGATTTCCCACATTTCTTCATCAGGTAGTATGTGTAGCTGTGTTGCTGAAAACACGGAGTTCAGAAGTCAGCTGCTGAAGCGTTTCCCTACTTGCCTGTCTCCTTCCCCTCTAGCTTTGGCGTACTGCTCTAGGTTGCTGCTAGGTGGAATGATGGTTTTTCCTTGTCATGCTGAGAGCACCTGTTTCAAGCATCACAGGCCTTTTCTGAAGGTTTGGGTCCTTTCTCTGGTGCAGGATGGGAAACTCCTGTTCTGGAAAGAGACCTAGCTGCCAAAGATACCCAGACTGGCCCATTTCCATCTTCTGCTTGGTCTCAGGAGAAGAAAGGGAATTTTGGAGCATATCTTCAATGCTGATTTGGAACTTTGGAAGCAAAGGCTTCTAGAAAGAAAGCTCCGTAAAGCCTATTGAAATGAATAATTTTTTTTTCAAGACTTGTTTTCTTCCAGAAGCAGCTACCTGACGTAGCTTGGCTCCCTTCTGCCCGTAGACGTAGAACTTAGTCATGAGACCATAGTTGTTCAGCTACTTAGGAGTCACACCACCTGTGCTCACTGGTGTTTTCTTTATGCCAGTCTCTGATCCTGAAACACTGTCACATCCCCCTCCCCATGTCAACTTGCGGTAGGAATGGCCTGCCTGCAGTGCACACTTCTGGCCTGACAGGGACAAGAGTCGGCCACTTCTCAAGTCTCCCTCTTTACTTCAGGGAGACCAGCACCACATTCTGCAGCATCAGCCAGGAATTGCACAAAGAATGTTTATTAGATAGGGGGTGGGATTGAGAGATTTAGTTGTTCATTTAAGAAAGATCTACTGTGTCAGGGATCATGATGGGCATAGGACATAGGTGATGTAAAAGACAGCCATGGTATTGGCCTTTCAGGAGATTATAATCTGCAGGGGGTGGTGTAGATGATTGAGATCTATAAAATATGTAATCTGTAAAGTAATTGTGGATTGTAATTAGAATAAGGAAGAAAATAAAGTGCCACAATAGAAACTAATGGAATTAGGACTCTTCTCGGAGAGCCTTCCTGACGAAGCCTGAGGCTAAAGGGGAAAATGCTTTCTGCGGAAGGAATAGGGGAAGAACTTGGTAGATGCCAAGACTTGGTCAAAATGCCAGAATGACGAGGGAGTAGAAAAGCAGAGGTTGCCCCACAGGACCCTGGGGCCACAGGAAGGAACCCAATTATTCTAAACACAACTTGAAACCATTGGCAGGTTTTCCACTGGGAATTACATCCGACTAAAGGATCTGAGCAAATGGCTTGAATAGGGGGTGGGGACACAAGGAGAAGCAGGAGATTGATAAGCAGGGACATTGACTAAAGTGGTGGCAGAGAAGATGGAGAGAACGACTAAAAGTAAAATATGCTTTAGATATAGAATTGATAAGACCCAATGAGGGATTGAATGTGAAGGGTAAGGAAAGGTGGGATTGGAGGCCCCGAATGGCTGCCTTTAGCAAGCAGGCGAATGGCAGTTTCACTGAGGAAGACCAGGTCAGGGGCTGGCAGTGGAATGAGGAATTCCACCTGGTCATACGTGGAGTTGAGATGCTGTCAGATCTTGAAGAGGACTTAGCTCCTTGACATGAATTATACTCAAGTGGGTCAACGTGAATGGAGAGAAAGGAAAAAGTACTGGGGAGGGGGGGGGATGTGAAGAGAGCCATAGAATTAATCGACAGAACCTGTGTGGCTCTAGGCAGGGCTCACAGAACCCTGGGACCCTGGAGAGCAGGGCCTCAGGCACCATCTTGGTCACATAGCAGCTGTGTCTCCTCACTTTCACTGGGCAGTGACTGCTTTGGCAAGAACAGGATGAGAATGGAGTGAGATGACATGAAATGCCATCTGGAAAAGTATCCCTAAGAGATGTGGCCAAACCTCCCTATAGCTTGATTAATCAACTCTGAATGGTGACAGGTAACAAGCCCAGTCCTGTGTGCCTTCTCTGCTCTCAAGAGCCCCTCTTGCATCCAGTTTGTGTGACCCAGAGCTTCAAGTGCGGACTGCCAGCCCTTGTCCGCTGGTCCCTGGGCTCCCGTCACGGGCCCATCATGCTCCTATTCGCGTGCCTCATGGGCCATCGCTTTGAGTTCACTGGGACAGTGTGTGATGACATTTGCTCCAGAGGCACATTTATTTTCCTATCAGTGTCCTAACAAGGGCAGTATCCTCTGCCCACGTTAACATCTTTGTACTTGTGGCAGCTTCTCAGTGACCACAAAGTGCCCTTTCCCAGTGCGATCCCAGTGGGGAGCCAGAGGGGGCGTGAGGCATGGAGCCTTGAGGTTCTGCGGGAAGACAGACTCATTCTCCTTAAGTGTCTGCCTTACTAATTACCCACTGAGGTATATGGAGAGGGGAGAGGGCACAAACTAAACTCCAGGCCAGCTTGCCAGAGAGTGCATTAGCTCTTCATCCGCTGCTGGAGGAGCAGCGAGGTGCAGGAGAGGCGGCAACCTTGAGCCTGACCTGTCCCAGACCCTCCAGACAGGCCGAGTGTGAGGTGTCCTTTTTGTAACGGAATGTCCCCAAGCCTCCCTGGGTACAGGGCCATGTTAACATCTCTGCCCAAATTACATGGCTCTCCCCCACACTGCTAGCAGGAATTTCTTTTTCAGGGATCCCCTCCCCGAACATTGCTGAGAATTTCCAGGAGCTTTCACACATACCTCTATCTGCTACTCTTTACCTGGAAGCAGAGGCTCAGATGGGCCCCTCAAAACCAAATTGTAACTTCTCATGTCTTTTGCCCTCACCTTTGTCTCCAGGGCTTCTGCTTCCCAGCTTCTGGAGAGCCAGGGATTGTGGCAGCAGCTGCCCAGAAACATGCATGTGTCCAAAATGATGAGAGCCAGGCCCCACCCCAGGTGTCCCAGCTCAGCTGGGTGTGACAGGCAGCCCCAGCCTAGGTCCTTCCTGTCCTCACTGCAGCACCCCTCGCGGAGCCCGCACGTGGCCTTCGCCCGGTATAGCGCGTGAATGTGGATGGAGCGGGAGTGCTGAGGTAAGTGCGCGTGATTGAGGGTGTGGGGGTGGGCAGTGCCCTGGAGGCCATGATAGAGGGGTGTGGTGGGGGCGTCCTCCAACTCTCAGACTTTCACTGGGCCCACTCCAAGGTCTTGGCGTTCTCCAAGCAATCCTGGCAAGCAACACACCTGTTCCTGTCTGGTCTCCCAAACATGTCATAGGATTTGCAGGTTATTTTCAAATGCCAAGGAACATAACGAAAAGACCTATCTGCCAATGATGAAGCTCTATGGCCACACTCATACCTCAAGATTTTGGGGTGGCAAAATCTCTCAAAACACAGATCCCACAAAAGAAACAATAAACTTGATGGTCAAAGAGTAGGATGAAGACCAAGCCCTCACTGCACACAAGGCTCAGTCAAAGCTGGGCTCTGGCTTTGACCAGAAGCCAGACTGGGTGTCCGGCCATGAGTGGAAGGCTGGGAGCCGGGTGCAGGACGGCCCCCCGGACTCTGCATCCAGGGTGTCCCGTGTGGAGAGATCCATCTGGACCCTTTGTGGGGATGAGAGCAGACCCACACCCACGACAGCACCCCCCCTTAGTTGTGCCCCCTCCCTTCTCTTCAGCTGCAGGCACTTAACCCTCAGCGTACTGAGGGGAGGGCCAGGCTCACACCTGACCTGGGCTTCTTGAAATGCTCTTTATCAAACAGAGGTCAAAACCACTGTCTTGGGGGCTAAGAGATTTAAAATGAAATAGTTTAAAATGCCTAGTTTTTAGGGGGTTCCTTTGGGACCAAGGTGAAGGTTTGGGGATCTGCTGTGGCCTCCCCAAGGCAATAAGGACAACTGCACAGCCTAAGCCTGGAGGGTTCCTTACTGGTCACTGTTGGCCGGTGAGGACGTTGTCTGATCTTCAGGTTCCGGGGTTTGCTGTCGGTGACAAGGTTGAAGGAAAAGGAAGGATTTGAGAAGTTGCAAAGGGATGAGGGCAGTTACTCTCATGGGATCTAGGACACCGAGGGGAAGAGAACTCAATCTTGGAAAACAGCTCCAGATTCTGCACAGAGGAACCCTTCCCACCTGGGCAGGGGCTGGACTTCAGGGACAGAGGCACCAAATGGTGGTAGCCGGATGTGATGTCACTTACTAAAAAGAAATGCAGAACAAAGCCTGCCAGACACGGCATATTGCAGGAGCCTCTCTACTCCAGAGACCCTGGCTGAGGAAGAAGGTTTCCTGCAAGATGGGAGGAAGGAGTTCTGCAAAAGCTCCACGCTGCCCCAAAACTTCTGCTTTCTCCCAGTGGACGGTTCTAACCTCCCCTTCACCCCAAGAGGCGAACACCCTCTCATGCAACTTCTCACCCTCAACACCACAGGGTACAGGTATGAGCTTGCCCACGTGACATGCTCAGCCCCATAAAACTCATTTTCTTCCTGTTCCTGCCCAGGACTCAGGTGCCCAAGAACCCTGGTTCTGCCAGCTATTCCTCAAGAACCACAGCTCCAACCCTGCTCATTCCCCTGGGGCTTCACTGGAACATTCCATGGGTGGCTGGTTCCGGAAGGAAGGAAAGAAGGAAATGGCTCGCATGTGTCTTGTTGAAAGTCTAGAAATCTCCATGACCCAAATTTTCAGAGAGTAGGCTGTGTTCTTCAAACTGAATTTCCCTCCAAGTCTCACTGATCTACTTCCACCTTCCAGGAACTCACAAATAAGTAAGTCACTATTATTTTCTGGCTGCCAGTAGGTCTGTTTGCCCCACAGCAAGCAATCCCAGACCGATGGACCAGACTGCTCAGACTTTTTGCTGTGCCGCCTTGTGACAGATCTTCTACACATTGCTCACTCTTTTCTATGATTACTTTTTGCGGAAATTCCCGGATGTGGACTGGAAGGTGAAAGGGCATGAATATTTCATGTCTTGATCTGACTGTCTGACCTCTTGGGGTGTCTCACACCCTCCCTGGGGCCAAGGCAAGTTTCACCTGACCCTCACAGGGCTAGAAAGCCACTCCTAAGCAGGGAAGCCTGACCAGCAGACTGTGGCTCCATGAAGGCAGGGTCCAGGCTTCCGTCTAAGGGAAGGGAGGGTTTCAGAACTGGAGGGGTTGATTAGAAGGGGACTGAAAAATCTATAAACACCCAGAAATGACTGACAGGTGCTAATTTCTTCTTTAGTATTCACAAAGGCTTTCTGTTAATTAAGAAGAGAGAGAGCCCAGGGAAGGGGTGACGAGCCGGGTGTTCTGGCACCAGCAGGCCAGGCAGGCTGCCCTGCGGAGCCTTCTGGGGCTAAGGGGCACAGCTTGACTTTGGGGGTACAGACCAGGGACAGCCTGGCCCTCATGGGACCTTCTCAGGACAGAGGCAGCATGGTGCATGGGGCAGACAGCAGCTTCTCTGTTTCTTCTTTTTGAACCTAGTAGCTGCTGGCCTTTCAGGAAAGAGAATGTGTGGCTTGACTGGGGACTTGGGGTCTCCCATTTCCCAGAGAGTCCATTCCGCAGATGAGCAGGGCAGGGTAAGATCATTCTCCCCCCATGGCTGATGAAAATGAGGCTGTGTTGAGTTCTGCAAAGTGGGCTGCTTGTTTGGGCATGTTGTGTGGAGAGGACCCCGCATTCTGCCTCTTGGGCAGCGGCAGTACAGTCACAAGGTGGAAACAACCCAGGCACCTCCTCCTGGACCCCTTCATCTCATATAAAGCCAGGGCTGAGTTAGAGCTCTAACCTGGGTCCCTCTGGACAGCTGGGGACAGATGGACACAGCCTGGTCCAAGTGTGTACATGTGTGTGTAGGTGGATAATTGTGTGTGCAGCATGCCTGTGTGTGGTGTGTGTCTGTCGTCTACATGTGCATTGTGTATATCACTGTGTGTGTGTGAATATGTGTGTGAGTCTGTTCAAGTCCTGATTGTACCCCTTTCAAGCTGTGTGTCTTTGGGCAACCTACTATCATCTCTTTGACTCACTTTCTTCATCTGTAAAATGGGACTAAAAGTAGTGTCTGCATCATAGGTTTGGAGTGAAAATGATATGAATGTATGATATAACACACTTAGAACACCATCTAGCAATTGAAGTGCTTGTTATTTAACTTGAGCAGCATCTTTAGCTTGGAACCCCCTTCCTGCCTCTACTTCTCCATCTGCTTGGTAAACTCCTACTCATTCTTTAAGACCCAGGTAAGATCAGGCCATATCAGGTTCATGTCACAGTACAAGATCCAATCTTAGGATTCTGGCTCAAGAGCAGAACATGGTTCCCAAAGCAGCCAACAGGAGCCTGTGCTCCCGCATACCCCCATCCACCAGCAGAGGGAGAACTCCGATGGCTGGGCTTCTCAGTCAACACACAAATGTACATGTAAGCATATATTCACATGGATGTGTTTGCACAGACCTGAACTATAGTCATGTAGACCATACACCCACATATAATCCACATGGATACAGGAATTACAAATAGTGTGTGTCCGCAGTGTTCACAGACACAGGACTCACACATGTGACCTTTGTACACAGGCAGTCCACCCAGATGCAAACCCTACATCATTGTGTGCAAACAGTATCACTTCTCTGCACATACTTTGTAAACATGTAAGACACACAGGTAACAAACAGCTATAATACTTGCACATATATAAGGTTTACACTTTGTACAAACACACCTAGTGTGCACACAGCATACACATATGTGGAATGTACATAGGTGTTCACATGTCGCACACCTGTCAAGGATGAACACACTGTATACAAGGCGATGCACGGATAATACATGCCTGCACACGTGAGTTGCAAAAATAGGCCTGTGACCATCATCCTGGGGAAAAGCCCCCCTGAGCCAGTGCCCCTCCCTTTAACCTTCAGAGTTGGAGGCTGTGAGGGACCCACAGATGGGGAATTAAT
Organism: Scalopus aquaticus; assembly: GCA_004024925.1. Classification (NCBI taxonomy): domain Eukaryota; kingdom Metazoa; phylum Chordata; class Mammalia; order Eulipotyphla; family Talpidae; genus Scalopus; species Scalopus aquaticus. Next base: position 20,744 of record PVIJ01008268.1, read on the forward strand.
TGGTGTCATTAACATGTGGCGATGATAATGACTTCCCATCGATCCCAGTGGCAGACGTATGGCCAGCCCAAGGTGCATCTGAGAGCTCAGAAGTGGGGGCCAGCCTCCCTGGCAGAGCCCTGACCTTTGGCAGCCACACTGGGAATCCCTATTCCTCCACCCAAGTTGGGATGAGGCCCACCTGCACATTTCCCACAGATCCCAAGGCCGGTTGAGAGAGGATTTTGGAAATCTAGGATCTGAAGTGACTCATGCAAGGTCAATGGGGCTGCCGGAGGCGGGCTGCTTTTGGGCCCGCAAGACTCCAGCCCCGCCCACGTGACTTTCCCTCCCCTCCTGCTCCGTTTCCTTTTCTCTACTTCTCCAACCCCTCTGTAGGAGAAGTTTGCTCTGTGTCTCCTCCAGGCTCTAGCTATCTCTGTGGTGCTGGCCCTCTTGCAGTCTGTCTTCTGCCCCAGAACCCCCAGTGGTCTGAGACCCCCAGGCAGAGGAGCTGGGATGTAGTAAGGCGAGGCCGTGGGAAACAGTGAGAAGGATGAGAGCCCAGAGGTGGTAGTCAAAACAGACAGATCCTCCTTTCCCATGTGATGCTGCCTCATCCCAGAAGCCTCCCTGGCAGGTCCTAGGACCATGGGGCACCCTCTTCTGATGCTTCTGTAAGTTTTACTCCACCCCAGTCCTCTCACAGGATAGTGATGTCCATTTACTGATCTCCTTCCCTGCTGTGTCATGCACCCTTCTTTTAAGCACTTTATTTATCTAAATACATAGTTTTGTTGCTCCTTCAGACTTAGCCCAGAAGAGGAAAGTAGTAGGTGCCTCGTGAGTGTTGAGTAAAAGGAGACAGACTGGAGGCCAGAACTGGAGGGAGAAGCAGAAGAGTATCAGAGAGCAACTCCAGGACAGCAGGAGGCCAGGCCCACCAGTGAGACTTCACAGGCTGTTTGGGGGGAGAGTTTGGATCTCTGGGGCCACCTAGAGGCCCTGGAAACCCCCTTTCCTATCTTGTTCCTACCTCTTTCTACCTAGTCCCAGCAGCAGAGGTGGGCATCTGAGGGCCCAGCAGTTAGTGAGGGGCTGGGCTGAGTGGCAGAGGGGAGTGGGCAGGTGAGGGGGCATTTTAATAGGATCCAAGGGCTGAGATTCAGACTTTGAGAATTCCAACATGGGCATAGAGGCTGAGCTCATCCTCAGTAGCTCCCTGGAAGCCCAACCTGGGTCAGGTCCCTAGGGACACCCCTAGACTGCCTGGTTGCACTGAATTTGTTACTGTCACTGCATTTCCAGGGCTTCTAATGAACTGCTAATGAGCTGTCAGCTAATTATTAGAATTAAATGGGCAGCCAGGCTGGGCTGAGCTTTCACTGAATGCTTCTGGGGTATCAGAAAGAGGGAAGTCCCACACACCTGAATTGATCTCAGCCCCCAAGTGACTCTAGAGCAGTGAGAACCCCAGAATAAGGTGCACTCCTGATCTTTCAGCTGGCAGGGCTGCAACCAGGAAGACAGTCCTTAACAAGGCAGCTGAGGAATCACAAAGGCCTACTGTCTGTGACCTAGGTAAGTCCCTATGGGTGTGGACTCTATCTTCCTATCTGTGAAATGGGTCTGGGGGAGAGGACGCGCAAACCAGGTGATCCCTGCAGGTCTTTATTCCCATCCCACTTCAATTATGACCCTGTGAATTCCCTCTCTTTATAGAGAGGCTCAGATGCCCTAAGCTCTGTGTGGATAGGTGTTTGCCTGGGGTCATATAACATAACGATGTATCTGAATAATATTCCACAATGGCAATGGGTGCATAAGTTGACAAAGTTAATCTCAAGGATGTTCATAGCAGCCTTGTTCATAATAAAGAGAAATTGGAAACAACCCAAATGTCCATCAGCAGAAGGGATAAATAAAACATACAATGGAGTAGTACATAGCAACAAAAAAGGACAAACTACTTCTACAGGCATTCTTCATTTCACCTGGTTCCAAGACTTCAGAATTACAGTTACAGTTACTGCAGTTTAGAGAAGTAATACTAGTCTCCCAGTTACACAGTTCAAATTTTAGTTCCTGTGGTATATTAACTGTAATTGCAAAAATACAAAATGTCTCTGCTATCTTTTCAGTCCGCAAGTCACTATGTAAACAGCCGATGCACACTGTGATCTGTGACCAATCATGTCGTTTGTTCTGGCATCTCTTGGCAATTGTCCACTGGGCACCTGCTGTACGTTTCATGGGAAGACAGCACAGCATGCTGTGGTGTTGCCTCTTTGTCTCCAAGTTATACAAGTACATGGCATATTACATAATCAATAATCAATAAAGTTGAAAGTGCAGCAAAGAAATGGAAATCGATAATGTTGGAATTGAAATTTGAATCAAACATCCATGGAGCTACAGAAGAAGGAGTGGGGAGAATGTTGGCCCATGTGCCACTCCGGATCCATAGCTGCGGGTGCTCAGAGCAGGTGAAACTTGCAACTTCAATGGGAAACGTAGTTGTGACAAAAAGGATGACAATGTACCAGAGGAAGTGACACTTACCAAAAAAGTCACATTAAAGGAACTTTCAGAGCTATTTCGCAATGTTGAGAGCACAAGGGGTAAAATATTGGAAGTTCTCTCAAACTTAGAAAACAGCAGACACCAGGCAAAAGACACTCTTCTACAAGTTACTCCTTGTAAATGAGGCAAGCACTCTTCACAATGCTCTTGACGCTATAAGAAAAAAGCACTGCATTAAAATATATATTTCCAGTAAATAAAAGCACAGATTAACTTAAAAAAAAAGTACATCTTCTGATTAAAATGGCTCATGGTGTCCCAGATAGAATTTTAAAAAGATAAAAACAAAAACAAAAATGCTCTTGATAAATTATTTACAAAGATGTATAAAACACTCCCAATTCTGAATGTTTTTGATTAATATATACTAAATGAGTATCAGTGTTACTATGTTTTTCATCTCTCTACATGCTTGTAACCAAAGTAAAAGAGTTTTTAACGTTTTGATTAAAAATGTAAGTCACGGAACCATCATAATTCCCACCCGCAGAAGCACGGCCCCCACTACCCGGCAAAGCGAGGACGGCCGAGGAACACAGGGCCTGGCCACTCTTGCAGATGTGACGCCAAGGGAAGGGAGCAGACACAGAGCAGCGCCCCTTTACTATCCCAGCGACATGAAGGCCAGCGTCAGCCAAACTGACATATGGCAGTCGGAGCACCAGAGTGCTCCCCGGGGGCCGTGGGGCTGTAAACTCAGAGGCATTGCGGGGAGGGCAGTCGGGCGCTGGGCATAGTCTCTCGATTTGCCTGGTGGTCGTAGGCATGTGTACGCTGGCACAAGCTTCATCGAGCTGTGTATTTTGAATTTGTGTACTTGACTGTATGCAAGGTAGTCCTAAGTAAATATTGTTTTAAGTTAGAGAAATTCTGTGAATGCCTTGGAGTTTTAGGTGATTCCACCTTCTAGAATTTGACAGTATTTGACACGGTTGTTCTTTTTTCTCCTTCAGACCCTTGTTTGCCTGGCTTCTGTGATCCAGCACTCCTGGGTTCCTCCTTTCTCTCTGGCTGCTCCTTTGTCCCCTCCACCTGTCTCCTAAGTATTGCTCACTTGTTCTTCACCTGCTGTGCTTTTCCTACCCACCCTGGAGCCCAAGCACACAGGGAAGGGAGGGAGGAAGGGACAAAGGAAGGAAAGAAGGAAGGAAGGGAGGGAGGGAGGGAGGGAGGGAGGGAGGGAGGAAAGGAGGAAAGGAGGAAAGGAGGAAAGGCGGAAAGGAAGGAAGGAGGAAGGGGGAGAATAAGGGAATTCTGGATGCTGGGAAGAGGTAGCCAGGGAGAGGTTGTGCACGCAGGCAGAATTGCTGGGGGTAGATTTGGGCCTGATCCCGGCTCTAAAGAAGTGGCACCCCATTAACGCTTTCCCAGCCACCCAACGTATCTCCCTTATTGAGCCTGGAACTCCACACTATTAGCCACAAATGGCATTTTGAAATGGCCTTTTTTTTTTGGGCGAACCCCAAAGACATTGCTAAGATTTACATTTTCAAATATATGCTGACCTTTTTTTCCTCTTTCTTTGAGTTCATTTGTCATCAGTGTATAATTGAATCAATATATTTCCCGATCAGCCCCAAGACTGAATAAGGTCACGGGGAGCCGTGTGTGGGCATTAGACATCATTATTTCACTCCGAATGAGCGGCCATGGCACGGAGCATTCCGGGCGCCAAATGAAATTCTATTAGATTCTATTACACTTTTACAATTATAGAGACGTTCCAATATTACAAGGGGAAATGAAGTCATAATAAAAAAGCCCAGAGGTGTATTACAGAGAAATGGGCACACTATTTTTCTAGTTAAAAACTTGATGGAAGGAGCTCCACTGGCTTTCGGTTGCCGAGCTGTGACCTTGTTCTCAAAGCCCCTCAGCCACTCCGCCCCCCTTCCCGCGCCTCTGCCGCCAGGACACAGACGAGCCGAGCCCAGGCACCGGCTGACCTCTCTGTTCAAACTGAGCCCAGCCCCGGGGTCCCAGGAGGCACAGCCCAAACCATATCACATCTGGAGAAAGGGGCAGATACCCAGATACTGCAGCTCCTGGGCGGGAGTCCTGGGGCAGGTGCAGACGGCAAGGTGGCCTGGCAGGCACGAAAGAGTGTGATATGGGGCTCTGTGGGGATCGCGGGCTGTGTGGGCTTGGAGGCAGCTACCCTGGCTGATCCCTTCATATAGGGCAGTGTATCCAAGTCACGCGGGGCAACATTGGCATTTTTGGGTGTTCACTGTGCCGTAGAACACCCCCATAAACACAACAGTTCCACATGGGGGCCAGGGTAGCCCCCACCCTGTCCTGACCCTCCTAGAGGGTATTCCACCCAGCCCTGGAGCAGAGATAACACAGGGCGTGGTCTGTGGGGGCTCCTGAAAGAACCAGGATTTGGGAGGACGTGGATAAAGAGATGGGAAAGCAAGAGCCCTGAAGCCCAGGGGAGAGGAGGGGGAGGTGGAAAAAGGCCTGGGGGCTGCATGAGGCTGGTGCATGGGGCCCAGGGGTGGGAAGCAGGGTAAGCTTGAGGAGGTGGAGGGCAGAGCAGAGGGCAGAGTTCTGGGGAGTGGGCAGAGGGGCCAGGTGAATGGGCTGGATGTCAGCTTCTGTCCAGAATAGGGGGAGAGTCTTGGGACATCTGAGAGTAGGAAGGGGCCTGGCCTGGCCTGGGTAGGTAGCTGCCCTAGAGGGGTTAGCTGTGGGGTGAAGGCTGGACAACAACCCACAGGAACCAAACCAGGGGGTTCCAGAAGGTCCGTGGGGTCTGGGTGAAGCTGAGATACCAGGTGCAGACCCAGGAGCATCCCGAGAAGAGGACAAGGATAGAGCTATCAGGGTCAGGCCTGGTCGTTTGGATCCTGTCAGGTCTAATGGAGATCATCTGGTCAACAGATGTGAGGCTTTTGAGGTTTTCCAGGAACGCTGTGATAGATAAAATGAAGGTTTTTCTTCCGGGGAGGTACGTATTTTCCACCCAGAGGTGTGGGACTTGGTTACGTGCAGTAAGCAGGATTCTAAAGGCCCCCCACCTTCCAAGATTCCTGACTCCTCCTATCCAATGAAACACTAATGCAGGTGCTGGTGTGAGGGGATGTTGCAGGTACTTAACAAGTCAGCTGATCTTAAAATGCAGAGATGATCCAGGTGGGCCTGACCTAATCATAGTGTTTTCTCCAGTTAGCAGCAGAAAGGAAAGTCAGAAATTATCAAAGCATAGGAAGGACCATTGCTAGCTTGGGGGTGCAGGAGGCCACAAGGGAAGGAATTCTTTAGTACTACAGGCGCAAAGAATTATCTTATCCTGTAAGAGCTGAATGAAACAGAAGAGGATTGTAGCTTAAATGCATTAATTAGGCTTTGTACGCCACTGCTCCTGTGGCTATCACCTGCAGCCTTGATGGTGTTGATGCAGAAGGTGTTTGGGAGTGTGGCACTTGTGCCTGACTGTGGACACCTGGAGCATGGGTGTGGGCATTCCTGAGTGTGCACAGCTGAGCCCGGAGGCGGGGTTAGAAGGGCAGCGTCACTCAGAGGGAAGACGCTACGAGGAGGATGAAAGGTTTGACTACAGGAGAGGTGAGACCATGTGCCCACGCACCCACGTGCACGTGAGAATGCCAGAGAGAGCCCAGAGAAAGAGCGCAGAGATTTGTGGGGGGCTGGGAGGCTCGGTTGCTTGCCGACCTCCCAGCCCCCGCTGCCTGGCCTATGCCTGCCTCCTTGCATGCCAGCCTCCCTGCCTGGTGTGCCTGTGTACCTGGTTCCTTGATGGCATTAAAGCCTGAAAAATCCACTAAGGGCTCCGGGACTCTGCTTATCCATCTGCCAGAATCCATAGAACCTGCCCTGTGCTTGCTGGCCCTACAAAGGATCCGAGTTCTAGGTGAGAATGCGGCCTGCTGATGGTCTTGACGTCAGCCTGAGCAGGAGCCCTTTGAGCCAAGCCGGAAGTCTGACCACAGGTCTCTGACCTTCAAACTTTGCGGAAGATGTGAGGCATCTGCCCCTAAATTCAGTGGACAGAGGTGACGTCCCCCTGAGCCTCTGATGGACTGGCCACGCTTGCCCACTGCTGGGGAGGTGCGGGGGCACAGCAGCACCGGGCTGTCTCCCCAGAGAAATCCTGGCTTCCAAATCCTTCTTCATTGTCTGGCTTCTCTTACGAGCTGAAGGCAAGTGCCCTCGAGAGCCCTGGGGCAGTCTGGCTCCCTCCTCACAGGCCCTGCCCCGGGCATCCAGCTCTCCCTCTAGCACATGTGCCACTGAGCTTTTGTTTCTCCAACTTTGGGCCTCAACTCAGAACTTGCCAACTCAGAACTTGCACAGAAATAACCTCGACTTTACAGAGAAGTGTCAGGTGAGTATATGTAGCTGTTTTTCCCCCAAGTCATTTAAAAACAAATTGCCTACAGGACGCCCCATTGACACCCACCCCCCCATGCTCTAGTGTGTATTCTTACAAAGGACATTCTCCTATGCAACCACCAGAGCCATATGCCCATAACTGGATCTACCCACAAATGGGCACACATCTACCACTGAGTTTTTAGAGCCCATTCAAGAGCCAGCAGTTGTCCCAATAATCTTCATAGCAAAAGGATCGGGTTGGGGCCTCACGTGTCCTGTTCAGTTGTCCTATTTCTCTCATCCCCTTCAGTATAGAGAAGGGCCTCGGTCGTTCTCGACCTTGTCACTTTTGAGGTTACAGGCCAGTGATTTGGTAGAATGTCCCTCAGTCTGGGCTCCCCTCATGTTTCTCAAGGTGCAGCTCGGGGTGCACACTCGGTAGGTGACGGGAATGGTGTGGGGCTCCCCCCAGCCTACCAGGTGTGTTCATGGTGTCTGTTTCCGGTGCTCACTTTGATCACCTGATTAGAATGGTGTCTACCAGGCTCCTCCACTGTAAAATTGCTCTTTCTCCCTTCGTAATTAATAACTACGTGGGAAGGTGCTTTGAGACTATGTAAATATCCCATTTCTCATTAAATTTTCAATTTATTCATTTATGTCAGTATGGATTCATGGTTTCCTATTTTATTCAATGGGTTATAAACTGCTGCTATCATTATTTATTTTGATGTTCAAATTGCCCCAGATTTGGCCAGGGGGAGCCCACTCAAGCTGGCTTCTCTTTCCTTTTGATGTATCCCTGTCATTATTTGCGCACTCACTTGCTTTATCGGCACCATAACATGTCTCAGGGTTATCCCGGACTTTACCCGCTCCAGCCTTGGAGTCAGTCACTTCTCCAAGAAGCCCTGGCCCATTCTAGTAGATAATTACACAACAAATGTGAGGTCTGGATGCAAGGTGTGCACTCTGCTCTTGGTGTGTTGCTGCTTCCCACCTTCTCTGGGCCCCGAACTAAAGACTAGATGATTATGGAGCTATTGATTGATAAATCATAGTTAATCTGCTTTTGCCCACTCTCGCACTCTCATCTGTCTTCCACTGAAAACTGTGCGTTCGCAGCAATACCTGCAGTTCTAAGCAGGGCACAGTCTAGTCTCTCCCTTTCCTTATTTGCAGCCCTAGCTCCCCGCGATGCTGGGTAGGGACCCCACTGCTTGTGGTAGATCCATGTAAGTGATTTGTCTTTTGCATGGAATTGGGCTCCTCCCGCTGTCCCCCTCTCCCACGGGGCACCTCTTCACCCTACCTGTGCTCCGGCCCACAGGGCAGGGCGCACTGGGGAGCCCTGCTCATCTTGCACAGTGCCCACGTGACACCCTGCTCTGGGCCACTGAGGCCTCCCTGGGCCTCCGTGCGGACCTTGTTTAACCTCATCTCCTAGATTTCACACAAAGTTGCTCATAAAAGGAAGGGAAGGGAGTGACAAGGAAATAATAAACAAAATGAGGCCCTGAGGACGCAGGCACACCTCCAGGGGTGCGCAGACATGTTCAGGCAAGCCCCCCGTGCTCAGGCACACCCAGAGTCACCCACCTCTGGGAACAGACTGCAACAGAGCCCCCTGACTCCTTTTTGGCCTGATTAGTGTATCACCACACCTGTCGGGGTGTGACTGACTTTTAGCCTGATTTGCATAGCAGATCTGAGTGTGAACTAGCCCCCCTTTTCTCTGCATTAAGCCCAACCCACCCCCAGACAACCTGAAACACATTTCAGGCATTCTTGGGTCTGTGTCTCCAGGGCTCAATCCAAAAGCTCCCAATTAATACCTCGACTGGGTTTTGGATTTTTGGCTAATAGGAGGGAAAGGGAAGAGGAGGGGAAAGAGCCACTTAAAATTGTGTGTGGGGGAGACCACTATCTCCCACAGGCTGAGGGGCACTGCGGCTTTGCAGACCTCGGAACATCAGACAGGTGAATGATCTTATTTGTGCTGCGCCTTCTCTACTCCCTCTACTTAACCTCTCTGTGCCTCAGTCTTCTGATCTATAAAGTGGAGATAACAGCAGCATGCGCTTTTAGAGAATGCAACATCTTAGGCCCAGGTCACACGAGGTCTTCTGGGACGCCTGCTCCCTCTCACTCTTCCAGCTGCTTCTGGCCAGTGGCTAAGGCAAAATCGAAGCTGAACAAGCATAAAGTCCACCCTTACTCCTCCAGGCATGCTTTAGCATCACCTAAAGATACTCTCAGGCATTTCCCTCTCCACTGCATCTGTCTGATTCCCGACAGGTTTGGACTTGGACTGGAAGGCAAAGCTGCAGACACTTGGCCCCAGGGTAGACCTCTGCCAGGCCCGGCCTGGAGCAGATCTGGGGCTGGGGCCAGTGGCTTCCTGGTACTGCACCACCCACACGCTGGAGCCATCACTGCTGGGCTGTGGACTCAGGGGAGGTCTACACACTGCCTGGTGTAGGCTCATTCCCAGGGCTCAGACCTGCCTCTCCTCCTTCCAGCCCCCAGCCCCTGAGGTCATCTTCTCTGTTGTCTCTGAGATAAGGGACATAGGAGGGCAATGCTGAGCACAGCTCTGCAGCCACTTGCAGGCAGCTCATGGTTTATAGGGGCTGGAGCAGGTCTGGTGGCAGCTGTGTCCTCTCAAAAATGTCTGGGCAGAGTGTGGCAAAGCAAGAGAGCTAAGCAACATGGAGCCTGGAGTCGCTCTGGCCACGTAGGGCGCTAGTCAGACATCACGGAGTGCACAGCTGGTAAGCTGACCACGTCCCTGCAGTTTTCTCACTTGAGTGTCCACATGCCTGCAGACATTTCCTGGACTTCTGGTTACACGCTGGGTGTGAGCCCTCTGAGCTGATGGCCCAGGTAGCAGTGTGCGTGGGTGAAGGGTGACTCTGGGGTCCACCTGAGGAGGCAGTTCCCTGTTATACCTGAGGGCTTCCTGGAGGGGGTGGCAGACCCCTTTGCTCCCTAGCCTCCTGAAGAGAGGGATCTCGGGGCTGAAGCTCCCAGGGGTGTATCTCCTTGCAGATCTGCGCCTCTCCCTCTGGCAGTTCCCAGCCCAGGTTCTGGCAGAGCAGAGGCCTGGAGCTCGAGGCTAATTGTGAATTAGGAGCCCAATTATGCCCGGCAGAATTGGCTCTGCGCAGCCTCCTCTTCCCGACAGACATGTATATTAATAGTTGGCACTTATTGAACCAAATATGAATATTCATCTTCATTTATATTTCAAGGCCTTTCCTCCTGGAGGCCCGCGGGGCTGCGACCAGCTCCAGCCCCATCACGGAACTGACAGCTCACACTCCTGGGCCCTGACTCCTGGCTCCACGGGGCCGAGGCAGCAGGCCCGGCTCCCAGCTGTCCACAAACACTCATTAGGGGGCCGGACCCAGCGAGCTGCAGAGAATGTGTAATCGCGCCGTGCGCTGCTAATTAGGGAGCTGATGGGGCATTGAGGGCGAGAGGACGAATTCTTTAAACAGAGGACGGAAACTTGAAGAGCTGTAATTACTTGGAGCAGAGTTCATTTCAGAACTTGGGAGCCAATGAGTCTGATGACAGCCCTGCTCAGAGGCGGGCGGGCGGCAGGGGAGAGGATTGAGCCGTGGGGCGGGCACCCCAACTGCAGGCCTCCACAGCGCCCCGTGGGCAGCAGCCTCCCTGCCTTTACTTTGTCTGATGCAGTCCAGCTGTGTGGACTCTTCCTCTCCCTCAGGGGACAGCTCCTCTACCTTGGGGTCACCTTGAGGCCAGCCTCCTGTCTCTCCAGAGTGCTCCCCTGGCATCGCTGAGTGATCCCAGCCCCACCCAAGGGCTTGGCCCTCCGCTGACAGCCACCACTGCCCAGAACAGTCAGTGGCAGCCCGGCCACCTGACAGCTGATGCTGCCCTTTCCCAGAGCCGGCAGAAATGGGGGTTTCGGGCTCCCTAGACACTGGCGCTGGGACTGAGAGGAGTTATGCTGCAGTGGCGGGGGGGGACTTGAGGGCTCTTGCCAAGGGGACTTTCTCCAGCAGTCCCCAGCATGTCACCTCAGGCCTTTATAGGAAGTGTCAGTTCTTTGCTGCTCTCCTCTCCTCATCTGCTTCCTCCCCTCCGAGCCTCACCCCTCCATCATTGGTTTTCTGCGCCCTCTGTCTGAAACCCCACCCTCTCCTCTCGGGAAAGAGTGCTATCAGCAGGAAAGGGAAGCCCTTCTTGCATCTTCCTGCTGCCCCAGCCAGGGTCCTGCATTGGGCCTGAGTATCCTTGCAGGCTGCCTGTCGCTCAGAAGCCAAATAGAAGAGACAGGAGCTGGGTTTAGGGGCACAAGATTAATTCAGAAAACCGGTACTTCTGGGAGATGGTGTGCTCACACCCTAGAAAAACCATCTCCCTTTTAGGGGCCGGAGTTGGGTTTTTATAAGAAAACAGCTAAGTTTCAGGAGGTTCCCCACTGTTATCTGCCTGGCACCATTTGGGTGAGGAGGCTGGTCTGATCTTAGGATCTCCGGGATACATCTGTCAACAAAAAGCTCCGGCAGTCAGCAGGAGGCTTGCTTGTGGCCTTTTGGGGGAGTTGCTACGTTATGATCCAAGTGAGTATTCTAAAGTTGGTCATGGCCAACTGAGGCAGAGGCCTTTTTCCTTTTGGTTTTTGCAATTTCAAAATCAGTTATTCATTTTGGAGCAGTTCAGGGGCCCCTACTCCTTCCCCCTCCCACGCACCATCCCCCTTAAAGTCCATCACCACCTGGATATCACAGGACAGCTGTGGGCAAGAAGGCCAACCTTGGATGTGGGAGCTTTGGGTGGTTGTCCTGTCTCTGTCCCCGCTGCGGGGAGCTTCATCCCTGACTGTTCCCACAACTGTGGGCAGATTCCGTGGGACGTGTGCTCACCCCCGCCCCATTTGCAGCGATTGCTAGGTCTATATCCACACTCAGAAAGGACTCACTCCCTTCGTTAGCTAGGGCTTCTCTCCCTGTTCTTGGGGACGTTCCTCACGGACGTTCCTCTCTGTCGCTGGGGAGAATCATCTGACCCACATGGCATTTGTAAGTTCTGTAGTCTCCGGGCAGAGAAAAATTGTCAAAACATCCTTCTGTACCTCACTGCTGCGTATTGCCTGCTAACTGATATGATGATGATGGTGCCGGTGATGACGGTGATAACAGCTAAGGCTGCTATTTACCGGGCACGTCCTGTGAGCCAGACACAGGCCTCAGTGCTTCCCGGGGTTAGCTCAATTCGATCCTCACTGTAACCCTAAGTGGGTGTTATTATTATCACCCATTTTACAGATAAGGAAATGGAGATTCAGAAAAGCTTGGTGGCTTCTGCTAAGTGGTCGAGCAGGGATGGGTTTGAACTCCAGTCTGTCTGCCCCTAAAGGCCGTGGTCCTGGCCTCCGTCCCGAATGCTGGAAAGCCAGGGCAGCGCTGCCCCGGGCCTGGGACAGAGACCCACACAGCAGAGAGGGATAGCAAGGAAAGTCCCGTTTTGGTGGGAGGAGAGGATGGGGTCAGGGGAGCCCTTCAGGTACCCCCTGAGGGACCTGGGGGCAAATCTCACTTCTGCCCAGATCTCTACTGTCCAGTATTGTAGCCGCTTACCCCAGGCAGCTTTTTAAATGAACTTTGATTAAACTACAAATCAGGTCCCTCAGTTATGCTGGTCACATTTCCACATTCAGTGACATGTGGCTTTTAACTAACCTCTGCGGTTACCATCACCCCTTATTGAATGCCAGTGGCCTTGCCAGCACAGGGTGGAGTCTGAAACTGCAGGAATCTCCCCAGTGCCCTTCAGGGGCTCAGAGCGCTGAGTGCCCAGCAGGGGCAGGGATGGAAGGGACTGTGTAGGGAAGTTAGGAGTTGACCCCGGACACCTGCCCCTGCAGCCCCTAGTACAGCCTCAGAAGTTGCTATTAACAGGCAGCAACCACTGCTTCAGCCTGCTTTTCCCTTCCCCCCGGGGCCGCTCACAGAAGCTTTGCTCTTTTCCCACAAGAAGAGATCAGAAACAGAAGCATTTGGGCTGCGCCTGGCTCTCTCCTCTCCCAGCGTGAAGTCTGTGCCCAGCCCTGCCAGGCTCTGCTTCCAATTAGGAAAGCAAGGCTGCAGCCATGGAGGGGCCGGCGCCCAGCCAGCAGCCCACCTGGCCCCCTCCCCAATAATCAGGGCCTAATTGATGTGGGGCTTGCTAGGCAGGTGGGGCTCCCCGGGCTCCGCAGCCCCAGCTGCTGCTCCTTGGGAAGGGGCTCAGCCTTTTGTCCCAGCAAGTTTGAAACCATCTGGAAGAAGGTGGCAGCCCGAGGCCCACAGTTCTCTGGATTCTCCCCATGTCCCTGGGCAGGTCGCTGGGCCTACCCTGAGCTGGGGCGCTGAGTGACACAGAGGCCGCCCAGGGCTTTTTCCTGTTCTGACCCAGGCTGGTAGGACCTCAGGCTGGTACCTTGGGCTATTTTATCCACTGGAGCTGGGGTGGGGGAGGAAGATTAGGAAGGGAAATAAAGCCTGAGGGTGAGAGTGGAGTGGGGGTGGAGGTGAAGAGCAGTGGGCCTCAGGCTGAGCCTGCCAGGGGGCTTTCCTCAGAGATGCCACCTTGTTGCTGTAACTGACCCACATGGAAGGGCAAGGAAGGGAGAAGGGGACACGCTTAACTAGCATTTTAATTTTTCATCTCAACAGTTTACCAGGTGCTTCCTAGGGGCTTGTCCCCACAGCTTTAGGAAGCAAGTGGGCAGGGCTGTCTTTTCCAGTCTACAGAAGGGGAAACTGAGACCCACAGCAGGGGACTGTTTGGCTCAGGCAGCACAGTGTGTGTCAGAGGTAGAGTTGAAACCTGCCTTTATCCTTTGGGTCTCCACCCAGGGCTCTAGGGACCTAGCTGAGGCCACGGCCACTGCCAGAAATGTCAGCCCTCACTTGGCTTGGGGAATAGTATTTATTGCTTAAAGCGCTCACATTTGGTTGCAAATGACCTGGACTTGGGGCTGTCGCTGATGTTTTATTTGGAGTTTTAAAGGAAATGGCACAAACCAGAGAGGTCAAATTAGGTCTATACAGCTTTGGAAAGCATCCAAGCAGCTCTGGTAAAGAGATGTCCCCTACCCCCGAGTCTACAAGGACCCCCCTCTATCTGAAGCAATTGAGAAGCAACAGAAAAGGGAGAACTTTGCACATGGATTAACATATAGAAAGGGACATTAATTTCTCTGTAAGAACACAATGATGAGAAAAGGATTAGAAGTTCAGATGCCGGGGGCATGGGGCTGAGGGCTGCACTGCTGCTTAGGCTTCTGAGGTATATGCCCCCCGGAACCTTCCTCCTGCACCCTGGGTTGAACTAGCTGGGACAGTGGGGCTGGTTGTAACTTCAGATGGGGAAATAGAGGGGGAGCAAATCTTGGACCCCGGTGTGTAGGGTGGCCTTGCTTCCACCAATTAATGTCCTATTCTAACCTATTCAGGGATTTCTGGGGGCCGCGGCTCTCTAGGAGGTATTGATGGAGGGTCCTCACCTAGAGGAACAGAACTGAATGGGTGGGCTGCTGACTGTGCCCCACGGGAGGTAGCCATGCACCTGTAGTGCAAACCAGAAAGTCAAGAGAGAACAAAAACTGGGTGACCGTAGGGAAGAGAAATGCTTCCCCACCTGCCCTTCCATGCCAGCCCTTCCCCTGGCCACTGTCCTCCCTACTCCCAAAGGAGGGCTTTGCCAACCTATAGGACCAGAACCAAGACATTGACTGATCCACAGTCATGGCCTTAGTGGATCCCAACTTGGGTTCATGGGATCTTGCTGACCCCAACGTGAGCCCCGAGTCCTGTGCCGACCTGTCTTCTGCTCACCCCTGGCTCCCAGTCCTGGGAGGAGAAATGACTCAGAGCTTCTCCTGGGCATTCTCGCTCTTTCCTCAGGCTCTCTTGAGCTGCTGAGGCCACATATTCAGACTTGAGAAAGTGACAGGCGCCCTGAAGACCTGAATGAAAGCAAGAGCTGTCCAGTCACTCAGAGCACTGCCCAGGGTGTTAGGCCTCGCACAGCTATTCATAAAGCAGAGCTCTGATTTCCATTCTGTTTTGCTCCCCCAGGAGCCCCACCAGGGAGGGGGAGCTGTTACACAGCGTAGGATACAGGTATTCCTGGGTCCCCAGCAAAAATCACCTCTAATAGTACCACATTCTCACCCTTAACCTAGAATGGTTATTAACGTATTAATTAATATTTAAAAACTCATTATGCCTTGATGATGGCTTCTTTAAGCTGCTTTTATATTAATTGCAGCCACCCAGGAGCGATAACCATACTTATATGGCAAAATGGAGTCGTTCTACTTAATTACCGAGGAGGTTTTACAGGCAGATTTCAAAGCCCACAAACAATCAGAGAGTTGATGTGATGTCTTCCTTTTAGATTTTCTTTTAAATTGGATGCTGTAATGGCTAGAAAGTTGTTTTTTTATGTGGAGATGAAGACTTTTCATCAGTCCCCAGCTTTCTCCCCATTCTGCAAGGCAGCAGCACCTAGTCTTC
Organism: Scalopus aquaticus; assembly: GCA_004024925.1. Classification (NCBI taxonomy): domain Eukaryota; kingdom Metazoa; phylum Chordata; class Mammalia; order Eulipotyphla; family Talpidae; genus Scalopus; species Scalopus aquaticus. The sequence continues at coordinate 36,187 of PVIJ01008268.1, forward strand.
CTGGGCCCAGGCCTGAGGAGAGCCTGTCTTGAGGCTGAAAGGGGCGCTTGGACTGAGGGGCGCTCTAACACCCACCTGCCCCGTCCCTGTCCAACAACCCCGAAGCTGAGTCCCCATGTCTGGAAGTCCTTCTCCCCTTGGCAGGGTTCTCCTTGAAGCCCAGGGCTCAGGCTCAAGTGCTCTGTCTGTGGTTGAAACAGTTTCTGGGTGGGCTATCCTGTCCACCGTTCAGTTCCCTGGGGGGATGCTGCCACCGCACCCCTCCCCTGCTGTGACCTGCAGGCTTATTCCTGAGCTGCTAGCCCCTAAACCAGTGCCCAGCTCTGCCTTGGGGTCCTACAGCCACTCCCCACCGGCTTTGCCCAGGGCTGCTTCAGCCTGTGACAGCAGGACCGGCACCTCCCTGTCTGCTGAGACAGTTGCAGGTGGCGAAGGGGATGTGAGAGCAGCCACAGCAGCCCCTAACACCCTTCCTGCCTGGGCTGCAGGCCTGGCCTTGGTCCCTGAGGGACCATGAACGTTTTAGAATCTCTGTCGTCTTCCAGAGGGCTGGAAGGCACAGCCTGGCAGGGAGCCCTGGTGATATTTTCCTCACCGTCGCTCCCTTCAGACTCCAAGGTGATGGAGGGGTCCATGGTGGCATCGAGGCTTCAGGCCAGCTGGAAGGACTGAGGCTGGGGCCGCACGGGCCTGGGGAGGCATCTGTCTAGGCAGCCCCTAGAAGGTATGATCGCAGCAGTGTGCCTGTCAGTCTGGAAAATGGTCACACTCCCTGGCCATCCCTTCTGGTCCTGCCCCAAGGAAGCCCTCCAGGGCAGGGATGGAGTCAAATGGTGTTGAGGGAAGGAGTCGGCTTACTGAGCTTTAGAAATTATGGTGATGTGACAAGCAGGGAAATTGGTGCATCCCTCCCTGGCTGCTGATAGCACCAGAATTCATCCATCACTAGCAGCACCGGGGGTGCTCTAAGGGGTCCCCTGTGGCTCTCCAGGCAGGTGCCCAGTGTTGCTGGGCCTGCGGAGGCCAAGGCGAGAGTGGGGCTGAGTCAGGACTGAAGTCTCGGGGTCTCAGAGAGCGTTAAAAGGTGGGGCAGGAGTGAGGTTTATTTATGGCTTGGTCTGTGGTCAGCCAGGGTCGGTTTGAGGTAAAAGTAGATTCAGGTCAAATGAGGCTTCCCTGTGAATTGAGGAGAGGGGTTAGGATTAGGGAATAGAATCGGAGTTTGATTTTGGGGGAAGGGTATTCTGTCATGGATAAGGGTCTAGTTAGGGGTTGCATTAGGGTAGGGGGGTATGACCAGACATCTCATCCCTGGGGTTCACTCCAGCCCCTGTCTTGGGCCCCTTTAGGGGTGTCCTTCTCTAGTTTTCAGCCCAGTGTGCGGATTTTTTTTTCTCATCCTCGTCCCAGGACTGTCTCCATTTTTCCAAAGTCCCAACCACTTTCTGAGACAAGGAGTGTCCAGGGGCTCGTGACCCTGTGGGAAGCTCTGAAACTCTAGGTAGCCACTCATTGATGTTGCTGCCAGTGTGGACAGTGGGGTGCCATCTCCAAAGGATGGAGATTCTTGGGCCTCTCTCTTCCCTCTCCCCTCCCTGCCCACGGCCATGGCCCACATCTGCCATTGAGCTGCGAACCCTGTAGCCGGTCAGGTAGAAGTTTGACTCCGGATCTTAGGGAGGGGAATTTTAACTTCTGTGTTGGCTGCACTTGACTCCCAGCCCCTCCTTCAGCCTCCCAGGACTCAGGCAGAGCTGCTCTGTGACGGGCCCCTGCGATGGGCCACACCTGGCCTCACTCTCCCTGATGCTCCTGTCATGTCCCTCGTCAGGGGCTACATCAGGGTGAGTCCTCCCTCATTTCAAACTTGTCCTTTGGAGATTTTGTCTCCATACCCTACCCAGGACCCTCTCTGAGCTGTGTGAGTGGGGTGGGAGAGGTCGCAGTGGGTAGTGTGACCCCCTCCCTAGTGCTGCGGGGCCCCAGGTCCATTCCCAGTCCCACGAGCCGGTTGGGGTCTGCATCTCCACCCATACCCCCACTTTGAGCTCTTTTTGTTTTATTTTTCCATAATTTCTCCAGAATGGGTCTTGCTCTTCCTCATACTACCTTGCCTCCTGCTATGGGAAATCTGGGCCCTGTTCGCCCATTGTGTATGCTGGGGTGTGGGTGGGTGTGGTGGGGGCTCAGACTCTGAGTCCCCCAATCTGGGATTCAAATCCTGCTCTACCACTTGCCAGCTGATAGCCTTTGGCAAGTCATAAGACTGCTCTAAGCTTCTGTTTCCTCAGTTTTGAAATGGGAATAATGTGCCCTGCCCAGGAGTTCCACTCTGAGGTTTGAGACAAGGTGTGTGAAGTACAGTGCACATTGTAGGTGCTCAATAAATGATACTCAGCCTCTCCTGGGCATGCTCACAACTCTCTGGGGCCTGATGAGGTTACTTGTGCCAGGGCTCATTAAGAAGGTGCTCCCAGGAGAGGCCTGTAAGGAGGGGGGAAGGAGGGGAAGGGCAAAGGCAAGCTGGTGGGTGGATGGGGGGAGGATTTCAATTTCCTTTCCTGGGGGGAGCAATGTCATTCCAATCCTGCAAGGGGCACTCTGGAGCAAAGTGCTGATTCCTAGTTTCCTGAACAAGCCAAGGGAGCTGGGCTTTCATACTCCAGTCTCTGTTGTATGAAAGGGGACCACATGTGTCCGCTTGATTGGGCTAAAGGATGCCCAGATAGCTTGTCAAATATATTTCTGGTGTGTTTGTGGGGGTGTTTTCAGAAAAAGATTAGTATTGATATTTGAACTGGGTGAAGGTCCAATCTGTTGAGGGTCTAAGTAGAAAAGGTGGAACAAGGACAAATTTGCTCTCTTGAGCTGAGACACCCGTTTCCTCCTGCCCTCAGATATTGGTGCTCCTGATTCTCTGGCTTCTGGACTCAGACTGGGAGCTAGTATACCTTCAGTTCCCCTGCCTCTCAGGCCTTTGGATTCAGACCGAGTCATACCACCAGCTTCCCTGGTTCTCCAGTTTGCAGATGACAGGTAGGAGACTTCTCGGCCTCCGTGACTGGATGAGTCAAAATCTAGAATGAATCTCCGCTTACATATAGATGTGTATGAAGTGTAGATATGCCTGTCTCCTATTGGTTCTGTTTCTCTGGCGAATCCTGACTAACAGCCCAGCTCAGAGATGTCACCTCCACACAGCTGGCTCAGCACTTCTGGGGAAGCCACTGGGGAGCTGCACATGAGGTGGACAGAGGCGCATGCTCACCAAGGCTAGCGAGGAGTTCACAGGAGTAAAGAGGACATGAGAGGTCTTGGGCAGAGCACCCCCAGTCCCAGTGTCACTGTGATGACTCTGGATATGGGCCCAACTCCTGAGGCCTGGGGGCTTAGAGACAGCCAGTTTGGGATGGTGCGGGAGCTAACTCCACACTGATCAGATGCTGGGGACGAAAGGCTCCAGGTGCAAAGGCTTCTCCAAGAAGGGAAAAATACCAGTAGTGATAGGAGCAAACATTCTTAACACAGCCTACATCGGGGACTTTATATGATTTAATACAGCAATCTTAGGGGATGAAACCATTACTGCCCCCCAACTTATAGATGAGGAAGATGAAGCTGGACAAAGTCAACCAGCACGCCCAAGACCACATGCCTAGAAGTAGAAATGCCCAGCAGAGTTAGCCAGAGAACACAGTTTGCAGAGAACAGTCTGCAGGGGAAACTCTAGAGCTCTCGGCAAGGGGCACTTCCAGGGGAGTGTCTGTGTGTGGCTGTGTGCCTGGACCAGGGTTGCCTCGGAATCCTGGGTTAGGAGACTCACTCAGGGCCTTACATCTGCTAGAATTTAAGCCAAGATGAGAGGGGTGATATTTTTTTAAAATGAAGTCACGTGGTTTTCTTCAGTACCCTTCCCCGCCACGCACACATCAATACCCTTCTTTCAGCCAGAGGCACTCACTGTCTTGGGGAATTTGGGTTGTTAAAGCGGGACTCCAAAGGGAGACTGAGTCCATGTGCAGACTTCCTAAATAGGACTCAGTGGGTGAAACAGCCATGTCACGAGTCAGACATGACTGGAGAGAAGAGTCTCTACATTCCTAAAGGTCCATTTACATACCTGAGTCACCTCTGGTGGGCTTGGACTTGGAGTTTCATTCTGAGCCACAGCGTAAGGAAGATGGAATATATTGTATGAAGGAGTCCCCCTGCACAGGAGGAGGAAGGAGAAGGATCGAAGTCACTAGAATGGCAAACAGGAAACAAGGCAGCAGGTCGGCTGTTGCAGCTCCAAGGTGCTCCCCGGTATGAAGCACAGGGGAAGTGGAGCCAGTCACCTAGAGAGCTTTGGGGGCCTCCCAATGAAGGGGATAATTCCCACTCAGGACCTAGACTGGGAACGGTTCTTTAGTGAGGCTCCAAGTTCCCCAGGGGCCAAGGCAGAGTGGACGCCTCAGGCAGCAGCCTAGAAATGGTGGAGAAAGGCATTTAGGTGGCTGAGCCTGGGGCAGCCTCACAGGGCCCCCCACACTCTGTCCTGAGAGGGCAGGGGTGCTGGGAAGATTGTGGCAGTTTCAGACACGTGGGTTTGCAGAGTCGGGGTCTGATAGATGTTGTTGGTCAAGCATCTTGGTTTCTTGCCCCTTCTAGATTGGGGCAGGACTGAGCTTCAACTCCATAATAGGGTCACATGTCTGCTGCTGGCCAGAGAGGCAAGAGCAGAAGTGACAGGTGCCATTTCCAGGACAGAACACGTCACTTCTGAGTGAAACCCACCCTAGCTCTTCCCCCTGCAGTCGTCACTAGTCATGTTCCAGCCGGGGCTGCCCTGTCAGGCTGCATGGGAGGGAGGACAGGGACGGGGGGCCGAGCAGGCTGACTTGTGACAAAGGCTTTCCCTGAGCTGAGGTAAACTGTGTTGCGCTTCCCTGAGATTTGGGGGCTGTTTGTTGTCATGGTGTGACCTAGCTTACCCCGACCAGGACAGGGCTCAAGGACTTAGCATTTCTGTGGGGCTGTCTGAGCTGCACTGAGACCATGAGCACATGGGCCTGGTCCCTTTCCCCTTGCTGCTGTGAGAGGTACGGGCTGCCCCTGCGGTTGGCTGCCATCTTAGGTAGAAGGAAGTAGAATGAAGATTTATTGAAAGAGGAGAGAAACAGTCCCAATAGCTTGAGTTTTGGGAGACTGGGTATTTTTGCGAAAGATGTTGAGTTAACCCTGAAAGAAACTGTTTTAAACTGGAAAAGGCTGAGCTATTGTTAATTGGTGAGTTAAAGCATCTCTCCCACTCCTTTCCCAGTCATTTGGGGGAATTTACGCTCAAGAGTGAGATGAATTACAGAAAATAAAGGTCGGTGGTTTTGTACATCCTAATATAGAAAATTTTGCAATTTTGTGGCTGCCCAACTTAGTTCTATCTGATTCCACAGTCCATCCTGCACTGTTCTCAGACAGCTCCTGTTCTCTAAAATCCTGTCCCCATGGAGGACTTAATGTGGGGACTTAACGCAAGAAAGGTGAGGGCTGGGGTGGGGAGACATGAGGAGGCCATTTCAGGGACTTGTTCAGTCCTCTGTCTAAGAAATGAGCCAGGGGCAGGATGAGGATGTCCCCAGGGTCAGGGAGCTAGTGTAGGCCGTGTGGGAGCGCCGGGGCCTTCCCTCACAAATGCCCTGCTCCTTTCTCTTTGATCCTTTCCCAGAGCATCACCCCATATCTGCCACCAACTCTCATGCCAGGAACCTGGGTCGCCCTTGTCTCCTCTGCTGCATTCAGCCCTCAAGTCCTCTGACCTGACCCTCAAGCTCACCCTTCTCCTGCACCCTGTGCCCAGGAGGCTGACTGCATGACTGCTTCGGGGCAAGGTTGCTCTCTCCCAGCTCTCTCTCCCTGCAGGGTCATCGAGAGCTCACAGCCCCCCTCAACTGAAACATAGCACCTCCTACGTGGCACCGCACATCTCCCTTCTCCCTGGGTTGCAAGAGCTGCCCCCTCCTAATCCCCTTCTGGCCTAAGGGAGAATAGGTCCCTACCATTCTAGCTCTAGGGTGCAATACATTCTTTCTAGATTTTCTGGACCTTTCTGTCATCTGTAAAAGAGGTCCTTTGAGTCAGTTCTTTTCACTGCGCTCAGTTCAGGGTGCCATCTGCTTTCTGCTAGGACAGCAGAGAGAACCTCCCTGGAAGGACTTCTGAAAGGATGGAAATAATGGATAAAGTACAAAGAGCAAAAACTAGTACACAGCTGTCAGTCAACAAATGGAAGTTGTAATTAACTGTAACCTACTAAATAGCATGTAGCAATGTTTATCCCCAACCCCAGTGACACTTTCCTTACAGATTTCGCCGTTATCTTTCTCCTGATCATTTTAATTGTCCTCCTTGGTATCTCTGTCTCCCTCCCTCTCCCCCTTTCCTCTTCTGCCTGCGTGATCCTGCTGAGGTTCACATCTCCCCGAGATGCTCCCTGCATGGCCCTCTCAGCACTTTGGTGGCGTCTGGCTTCCCAGCCTGGCCCACAGGTCCCTCCTCACTGTCCTGTCCATCACACACATGGCCTCCTGGTGGGGTTCCCCTGCCTGCACTCTAGTTCTGTGTGCTGTAGGTGGATCTTCTTGGCAGTCTCTTTTGCTAGACTGTTGACTTCATTAGACCAGTATTCGGTCTTTCAAACATTTCCCCCCAGCATCCACCAGGGCCCAGGCCCACAGCGAGTGCTCAGCACATAATTGTGAATGGAAGGAAAGGAAAAGAAAGCTTAATGACACCTTCCCTGTACCCGGCCCTGCCTTGGCATGTTAGCTTCTGTTTGCTGGAGCGTTGCTGGCTTTTAACAGTGCTGATATAGACATGGTCGTTTTATGAACATATTAGCCAGAACTTTCTAAGTGATGTTAAGATTAGAAGATGGGGCTGTCAACAGTTGGAATTTGAATGATAGTAAGACAATGGATTTTAATTTGGCCTCTGCAAGGCCTCCTGGGGAAGTTCTGGAGATGCTTGGAGTCTGGGGCTCCAACCTTATCCTTCTTTGGGGCCAACACGGTGAAGGGTAGAGGTGGGGGAGTGGAGGGATTTCTGTGGGCAGTCTCTAGACTGATCCTTCTCCTGGGAAACCTGAGCTAAGTCGGGAACTCTCAGGTCCAACCTGGGGGGTGTTTTCCAGGTAGCTCCAGAGACATGTGGGAAAGGTGAAAAGTTAGGTGTTGGGAGAAAAGGATGAAGCCAAAGATGGGGAATGTGGCTGCATTTTACAGGATGCTCCTAATGACACAGCTTGGCCTTGGGGTAGGGTCAGAGCCAGGGATACCAGACAACCGTGGCCATCTGAGTCCCTCAGACACGGGGATATGCAATAAAGTTGACTCGGATCCAAACACTCCACTGCACAAAACAAAGCCTGAAAATGACACTTAACCCTTCAAGTGTAAGATGATGGTTAGGAAAATAACCCCATTTATAAGTAGCTATAAAAAATGATGCCAGATTGTCTAGGTTTGAATATCACCTCTACTCTGTACTAGCTCTATGACCTGAGACACATTACTTAACCTTTCTATGCTCAGTCTTCTAATCTGTGAAATGGGGCTGATAAGATATTTACTTCATACAATTATAAGGGTGAAAGGCATTAATGCTGTAAATTTCTCAGAATATTTCAGGCACATAGTAAGTGCTATAGAATGGCTTAATGTAGATTTTATATTCATTGCTCTGAGGTGAGAGGGGAAGGGAGGATTAAATAGAGGGGTTGAGATGGGGTTTGGAATGGGCTGCATGAAAGGTACAATAGGTAGGGGTTTAAAAGAGTTAGTATAACTTTTCCTATGTAGGAAAGAGCAAGACAGGACACTCAAGGCTGAAGGCAGAGCCTGAGTTTGTAATTGGCTTATCCTTTGAGGTAAGGAAAGGGTAGGAGATGTGTGGGGCCAGGGAGGGACAGGGCTGTGGTGGGAGATGAGACGAGACTGAGGGGCTGGGCTCTGCCCTGGAGACTAAGAAGCCATCAGAAGGTTATTTCCAGGGTCAGGGCCAGAACTGTGTTCTGGAATCAGTTTGGGGCAATGGAAAGGATGGGGCCATTGGGGAGGATGGGGGAGACTGTAAAGTGGAGGGGCAGCAAAGAGGCAAGTTACCAGGCCTCCCTTTCAAAGCGAGGGGGTGGTCCCCTCCCTGTTGTGTACAGTTAAAGGACCCACAGCTGCTGATTTAGTCTTCAGGGTGTAAGTTGTGACTCAAGACACAGCACACATGCACACGCGCTCTCTCTCGTGCTCTCTCACTCTCTCTCCCCCCTCTCCCCAGAGTGCTCAATGGACTGTGTGCGGCTTTAGGGCTACGGCCCCTGCTTCCTCTGGCCTCTGATCTGCTGTGTTCACTTTTAGACCAGCCACCATTACCTTTTGGGTGAGCTCTCCCTATGTCCTTTTCTCTGAACTGTCAGGACCCTGAGCCCATAGAAGATGATTGCATGTGGTCTAAATTCAAGTCCTTTTCCCATTATACTTCTTGACTCAGAGAATGCTTGCATGCAGTTGAATCTCAGGGTTCCCATCAGAAGTAGGCGAGGCAGTTCTTGCTTCACAACCCTGGTCCATTCTATTTACCCAGACACACAATTGGCTTCCTTACCCCTCAAGTGGCCCTCATTCTGCTTTTTGAGCTGATACAGGGTAAGTCAAGTATTAAAACTGTCCATAAAAATATTTATCACGTGCTTTAGTATGCCAACTCTATTCAGCCTGTGGTAGAATGCCTACCAGCTGTGTGCCCCTGAGCAACTAACTTAACCTCTTTCTGTCTCTTTTCCTGCTCTCTAAAATGGGGACCTAATACCTACCTCACAGGCTGCTGTACAGTTTAATGAGTGACCGAGTAATGCATTTGGTACAGAGCAAGTGTTCAAAAACTTAGCTCTCATTATCCACTGACTTAATGATTCAGGCTCTATTTATCATTCCATTTTCCAGGCAAGGATAGTCTTGAGAGGTAGTGGTCAAAAGTGGGGCAGGGGCCACAGTCAGGTCTGACCTCAGGACCTGCTCTCCTCTGCCCCAAATGTTAAACTGCTTCCTCTCGCAGCTCTCTCTGGACATTCTCCTTGAATCTGTTCTTCTCTCGCAAATTGCCTCTAATTCTTCCAACTTTTGCCCTCAGGCTGTATTGTGATAAACACTGCTGCTTCTCCAGTAAACAGAACAGTGAGGCTGTAGTTGCTGAAGGCCTAAAGGAGTCAGTGGGTGGAGATGTGACTCTGGGCATGTGGGGGCCTTGATCTGGGCCCAGGGGGAAAGAATAAAGAGGAAGATTTCAGGGAGACCAAGAGAGTGGTGCTCCAGGAGCTGTCTGGGATGGATGGGGGCAGTCCCACTGCATAACAGTATTTATGGAACACCATGTCTGGCAGGCACTGTTGCAGGCACTTGGGCACATCAGTAAACAAAATAGACCCCTGACCTGGTAGAGACTATCTGAGACCAAGTGTGGATTTGGGGGCAATGAGTTGTATTATACATAGAAGGAAGAGGTCTGGCTTTTCAAGGAAACCAAGTTGGAATCCCTTTGTAAGTCATGGGAAGTCCCTTCAATTCACTTCTGGAAAAAAAAAAAATCCCAGTTTCTATATACTGTTTGCTTAAAAGGAAGTGATCAGAGACCAGTGAGTTTCCAGGCTGTTGGTGGTTCTCATTTGCATATGGATATGCTATTTATAAACTCAGCTCTATTCATTAAAGCATGTCCCCAAGGCCCTCAGCTGCTCAACAAGGTGCCAGCAGCTCAAGTGTGCACCTCCTGCAGGAAAGGCTCATGCCCTGCTCTGCACACCCTGGCCCACTGGGCCCCCAGAAAGTGGCAGGCTCTGATCAGGGTCATGGCGGGAGGAAATGACTGGCCCAGGGTGCGGCCTGGGGCAGGCTGGCTGGCATGGTCAGGCAGGAGACAGGAGGAGAGACTGCTTAGAGGCCGCACTCAGCCCCAGGCAGGGCACCCCGGGGAGTAGCTGGTGAAGGGGTGGTTTTTCTCCTGAATCTTCCTGGCCTGGGCCTGGGAACCATCTCCAGTGCGGTCCTTCCAGCCCCTCCTGTGGAGATGGTCGGGGCTGCTGGCTGCTTGTGCCTTGGTCAGCTCTGGGGGCTGACCAATCTCTGGTGTGGTGTGGGCCATGGGGCTGCCTGAAGGCCACCCCTCCCATCCCAAGCGGGCTGCCCTCCACCCTCTACGGCACATCTTTCTAATGGGATTAGGCTTCGCACGGGTCAGGGAACAATTTATTATTCTGCTGGCTAGAGCCAAGTTTCCTTTTGAAAAATGGTTACTCCCGGAGTCGGCAATTACTTCAAAATAAATTTACCAAAGACAAAATTGTGCCTCTTGGGTCAGTAAACGACTTGCCTGTTTGGGGCTGAGGAGACAAGGTGTTTATTAAGGACCACCTTCGTTTCCTGTGCAGGTTTTTCAGTTTGAATAATTGTCCAATTAAATATAATTTGGAAGTCAGTGCTAACCCAGTGCCTGGATTGCAGGAGGAAGAATCACTCGGAGGCGTGCATTAATAAATCCCTCAGAGCCCCATCGCTCCCCCAACCCCTCCTTTGGTTTAATTTTGAGAAATTTTTTTGTCTTCCCACGGCCTATGTGCCTCCCATTTGGAAATGAGCTGCTTTCCCCCAAAGGGTTCCTTGGCCTCGCTGGCTTCCATCTGTCTATCTGTGTCTCTCCAGCAAGCAGATGCATGGGGCTTCTCCCGGGGGCCAGCACGCTGGTGCAGGGGCTAACAGCCTATTTCTTTATGGGCCTCATACTTGTGTGTTCTCCCTTCATTCATCCAACTAAAACATTCGCAGAACTTTGAGCCAGGCCCAAGGCTGGAAAAGGAGAAAAACACATCCTGGCCCCAGAGATGACTCGGCCCATTGAGAAAGATGGCCCTAGTAGTATCACGTGGTTAGTGCTGAGAGGGCTCCCACGGGGCTCTGGGCACGGAGGAGACTCCCTCGCCTCCCTGATCAAAGGAAGCTTACCTGGAGAAGATGGAGCCCAAGGGAAGCTTGGATAGACCAGAGGCTATGGGCCTGGGAGCAGAGATGGGGCAGCAGGGATGACCAGAGGCCAGCAGTAGGAGGGGACAGGGGAGGAGCCACTGGTGGTTGGTGTGGTGGGTGTAGCCTGTGGGGTTTTGGTAGGAGACAAGGCAGGAAAGGGCCAGGGCCAGGGTCAGGGTATGGCCTCAAGTCAAGGAAGAAATCTGTTTATCTATATTTAAGGTGCTGCAAGACTCGGACCCACTGAATCCTGCAGGCCTCCAAGGACATAGTCATTGCCTTTCACAGCTCACTCTGTACAATCCTGAGAGCAAGTACCTTCTTAAAATCTACCTCCTAGTCCAGGCCCTGGGGTAGGTTTTCTCTGAGAAAGGGTAACAACTGGGTTTTGAAAGATCTTTGGCAGCTGTGTGCTGAGACCATCCTCCCAGCCCAGGGTAGCCCAAGATTTAGGGTTAGCGTGAGGAAGGCCAGTTAGGAAGTGACTGCAAGCAGGGGGGAGGGAGGTGAGTTGAGGAGGCATGGTGTTGGTAGACCAGATAGTCATGAATCACTGATTACCTAGCTGAGGAAGCCCACAAATGAGATGAGAGAAACGGACTCCCCGGAATCAGGAAGGGGTGTCACTGTGGGTGAAGCTGACATCTGTATGGCCTCATGATAAACTATGGTGGAGAAAAATATCCTAAAACAGTCACACTTCTGCAGCTAAGTTCAGCAAAGAGGCTGGCAGCCTGGAGGATAGGAAGCCCACTGGGATAGGAGTTCCAGGTTGGGCCTGCTGCCAGGGTCAGGGTCACTGCCAAGGTCAGGGTCAGGTTTGGGGCTGATCCTGATACTGCTGGTGATCAAGATTCTGTTGAGCACATTCCAACTGGGAGAAGGGGAGATCACAGATTGTAGCTCCTGAGTCAGAGACCCTTGGGCATCCCCACCCTTCCATAAAGAACTGGTCAGTGTAAAGTCTCCTTGGGGGTTAAAGTTGGGTTAGACGGCCTTTAGATCCTTCCAGCCTGATCAGCCAGGCTTGTGGCTCACTCAAGGGTAAGGAATGAAGTGAAGACTGAGGGTGTCTCTCTTCCTACCCACTTCCTACCTGGGCAGGACACTGCTAGGCCTGGCCCCAAGACTCTACCCTGTCCCAGGCCCTCAACCTACCCCCTGATCCTGGACCACCAAAAGGTGAGACCTGACAAGAGAATATCGGCCTAGGTGGTGGGTTGCCCTGCCTACAACTCCAGGACCACTAGCAGGTGTTCGGATTATGGGTCGCAGGGGCTACAAAGGGGTGCTCAGTTTCTCTGTATCGCCCCTTTTGTATCACAAATGGGGAAAGCAAGGTCAGGAGATGGAGTCACTTGGAGACGTGCAGAGAGTGAGTGGGAGGGCCAAGGTCAACCCCAGGGCTCCCTCTGGCTCCCTAGAGCAGTCTTCCCAGTGTCTTCATCCACTGGGTTGCTATGACAAAACAGCCACGGGCTAGGTGATTAATAAATGACAGAAATTTCTGTCTCACAGTTCTGGCAGCTGGGAGCCCAAGAGCAGGGTGCTGGCATGGTAGAGCTCTGAGAGGCCCTCCTCAGCACTGCTGAATTCTGGCTTTGTTCTCCCAGGGTGGGAGGGGCGAAGGGGCTAGGGTGGGTAGGGGATATACTCACCCCCCAAAGGCTCCTAATATCACCACCTTGTATCTGGGGGGCACACACGTTCAGACCAGAGTGTGTAACAATTACGCTTGCTTGCCTGGCCTAGGGGCAGAGTGAGGGCAGTTGGTGTAGCCCAGGCTTCCCCACAGGAGGCCCTAGCCTCTTGGAGTGTCTTGGGCTGGGCTGGGGGGCAGGGGGCAGTTGAAAGCCCAGAGCGTTTCTATAGCCCTGTCCTGACCAGCTGGATCTGATTGGGCAAAACACCCTGACATGGGGCTTGTCTGACCCCAGTAGAAGGAGACCAACAGGGTCAGAGGCATGACTGTGGGCACAGAAGCTGTCCTGAGCTAAAGCCGGGCCAGGCAGTGTCCAGGTGAAGCCACAGGCATAGACAGGGAAGGATCTTTTCCTCAGTCTGGGATAACTCTGAGAAGAGGTGACGCCTAGGTAAGGGTCAGTGGGAGCATCCTATGTGACGCCCTCTAGAGGTTTTTGACTGGATCACAGAAAGTGATGGAAATAATGATTGAGTACCTCTTGTGTACTGAAAAACACTCTTCTAGGTACTGGCGACACTGTATGAGCCAAAAAGGCAAAGATCCCTCATGATGTTGAATTTAGATTTTAGCAAGCAGAATATAGAATATATCCATTGTAATAAGTGCTACCCAGAAAATAAAGATGGAGGACGGTTAGGGAATAGGGGGAATTGGTGTAGTTTTACATGACTTAAGAAATTTTCGGGGCCTCCCCGGTGGTGCAGCGGTTAAGCGCTGCGCTGTGGAGCTGTCGGCAGCGGCGACGCGAGTTCGATGCCCGGCCGGGGAGAATCCCACATGGTGCGGCAGACCTCTCCTGCCTTGCCCGCTGCTCCCCTCAGCAGTGTATTTCTGATCTGCCTGTTCTGCTCCCCGCTCTGTCTCTGGTGAACCCTCTCGCTGCCCCACACCTCTGGCCTGTACCCCAGCTTGTATGTATAAATAAAAAATAAATCTAAAGGAACTTTCTAAAAAAAAAAAAAAAAGAAATTTTCATTGAGGAATTGAAGTTGGGTGGAAACTGGAAGGGGGTGAGGGAATGAGCTTTGAGGATGCATGGGGGAAGAGATTTCCCTGCGCAGGGGAAGCCGTGCTGAGGCCCTGAGGTAGGAGTGTGTGCAGGCCATTTAGCAAGTTGGTCAGGCTGGAATGGAATGAGCAAAACTAAGGGCTAAGGGTGGGGGACTCACAGAAGAACAGGTGGTGGGAGGTACAGAAATAGAGAGAACAGGCTGAGAACAGAGGTGGGTGTGCTCAAGGGTCCCTGGAGTTGCCTGCCTCCCCAGGAAGGGTGGCTAGGCCTCATGTGCCGAGCTCCGGAGACCCAAAGCCTCTCCTCAGCCATCGCGCCTGCCCCAGCTCTTCTGAGGAAAATGCTGGCTCTTGGGCAGCTACACCGAATCCTGTTGGAATACACACATGAGATGGTGAGAAGGGTGCAGCAGTCCCCCCATTATGCTGCTGGGCCCATCTGGCCACCATCCCATTCTTCCTCAGTCCCACCGGGAAGGAAGGAGTGGGATTGTCTGCCCATATTCACAGCTATGGAAGTGATCCAGGCTGAAAGAAAATCAATAAGATGTGTCCATTTATGTGGCATAAAAGGAAGAAAGGTCTGCAGACAGAAATAGCCCGGGATTCACACGCTGGCGACTTAATAAGACTTTTCCCCAGTTTGAAGAGGACGGTAATTTAGATTTGCCTTTGAACGTCTCCTTTTTTGTGCCTCAATAACTCTCAGGATCAGCCTGCTTAGGAAGCCAGGAAAAGGAGATTGGCTGCCTTCTTAGAAGACAAGCCCGTTTGGGAAGGCTGCTTGCTTGCAGTTCAAACACAGGCCTTGAGAAAAGATGAAAGTGCCTCGTCAGCACATCCTTGGCCCATTGATCGTGATTGAGGCCTGGGCCTGGTGCATTTGGGCTGGCGCTGGACAATGAGAACAAGGCCAGGCTGCCAGGAGGCCTCCTCTGAGCCTGGTGGTGTAGGAGCCGCTCATTACCGGCATCTGGGTTTAGTGACCAGATGGGGGCAGGAGGCAGTAAAGCACGGGCCCCACAGCCCTCAGGTCCCACAGGCTGTGCCCAGTGTTGGTCTGGGGGGTGAGTGGGTTCCTGCCTCAAGCTGGGGCTTTGCTGGCTTTTGGTGAGGCAGGGCTCAGGCTACAGATATTACCTGTTTGGCCACAGGCATTCTCATCCCACAGAAGTCTGGAATGACTGAAGGAAAAGGGGAAGGCCTGCAGCCAGGCTCTTTGGGTCTCTGTGAAGGAGGGCAACACACTAACCACTTCTGAAGCTGAGCTTTGCCTATCTGCCAGGACAAGGGCAGGCTGGGTTACTTTGTGCTACCTGAGTGAGCTCTCCTCATATGGACTACTTACCCTTCTGGGGTAGCTGTGGTCCTGGGCCTTTAGGAAGCGAGGAGGGTCCCAGCTGCAGAAAGAGGCCTCTGAGCAAACTTTCTGCTGCTCTTCCCAAACCCGACTTAGCTATCACCTTTTACATCTTCTATGAAAGACAAATACACTGTCTTTAGCGTCCCCATCAAACCCTAAGCCTTATGACACAAGTGCTGTCATTATGCCAACCTCACTACAAGCTCCTCAGGGTTAGCTTGCCTGCAGCACATGCCTGATGCCTGGTGCAGAGCAGGGGTGGGTATGATTTCTCACTATGGTGCCTCTGACCTCCTCCAACAGCTAACTTGACAGGGGGAAGAGCCAGATTCCCCCCACACACACACCCCCGGGTCAGTGTGGTTCCTGATCTGCCCAGGGCAATGCACAGAGAAGTCAAGAGCACACTCAGCATGTGATGCAACCCCTATCCCCAGCCCAGGTATCTCCCACCTCAGTGCCCTGGGCCCCCTCAGGGCCCAGCAGGACTATGGGAAGGCCAGAAGCTGGAATCAGGAGACTTCGTCCTACAGCTGGTTTGCATTTGACTCTAAGCATGTCTGTCTTAGTCAGAT
The DNA here is from genome assembly GCA_004024925.1 of Scalopus aquaticus. Lineage (NCBI taxonomy): Eukaryota > Metazoa > Chordata > Mammalia > Eulipotyphla > Talpidae > Scalopus > Scalopus aquaticus. The sequence continues at coordinate 51,886 of PVIJ01008268.1, forward strand.
TGGGCTGCTGTACTAGAACACCACATATAGGGTGGCCCATAAACAGCAGACATTAACTTCTTACAGTTCTAGTTCTGGAGGCTGCAAGTCTGAGATCAGGATGCCAACTTGGTCGGGTTCTGGTAAGTGTCCTCTTCTGGATTGCAGATTGCTATTTCTTATTGTGTCCTCAAAGGCACAGAGCCGAGAGAGACAGCAAGCTCTTGTGACTTTTATAAGGGCACTAGTCCCATTCGCTCCACCCTCATGACTTCATCTAATCCTAATTACTTTCCGAAGACCCACCTCCTAATAGCCGTCACATGGTGGAAGATTAGGGTTTCAGCAGATGAACTGGGCGGGGGACACAAACATTCAGACCCTAACAAATTCCACTCCCCTCCTTGCCAGCTTCCTCATCTTTGCCCCAGTGCATTGGTCTCTGTGCTGTCCAGTACGGTAGCCACTGGCCTTATGGACCAGGGAGCACCTGCCTGCAATGTGCCTAATTTGGAATTGAGATGTACTGTGCTATAGTACTATAGTATATAATATACACTAGATTTCTAAGACTAATTATCAAAAAAAATTACCATTTCATTATTTAATGTTGATTGGCTATTGCAATGATAATGTTTTGGGTTATATCAATCCAATAATATTGGGTTAAACAAAATATATTATTAAAATTATTTAATCTTTTGATATGATTACTAGAAACTTAAAAATACACGTGTGACTCACGCTGTATATCTGCACAGGTCTAAGGGGGTTCGAGCATGAATTTTCTAGGAATCTGTGATGTGGCTTGGTGTGAAAGTGCTTTGAACTGAGTCAGTTTTCACAGGGATAATACTGGCAGTCGGGAGAGACTTGGGCCTAGCCAGGAAGGGTTAATGCCCCAAACTGGGCTTTTTGAAACTCTCCAGGCTTCCCTAGTGCCAGAAACTAATGACCATTGCCCTGGATGAGGTGATGCTCTCCAGGAGTCTCCCTCACTGGCGGCAGGGATGGCGGATGTCGCGGAGGAGCAGAGGCGGGTTCCTTGCAGCACATCCTTCTTTCCCTCTCTGAAGTTCATGTGTTGCCCAATGCTGTTATCAGAAGACCACTTGGACTTCACGAAGAACCTGGGACCTGAGATCGGGATCAGGAGTTGGGGGTGTAGGCTACTGGGGTTGCCTGAGATGACAGTTGGGTTCTCCCTCACTTCCAGGCATTTCTGGCTTCCAGGCACGCTGCTCTAACTGGAAGGCCCTTTATTCTCTTGCCCACCTAGTGACTTCCTGCTGAAGTTCCCAAACACAGCTCATTGGCACGTCCTCAGGGAGTCCCAGATGGAGTTCTCTGTTCCCTCTGGCCAGTGCTCGCAGCCTGTGTACTGGGACGGCCCAGCACTCCGTTTGGCTGGAAGCATCTCAAGAGCAGGGCCTGGCCCTGTTGTCCAGCATGGGGCCGAGCACAGAGCAGGCCTCCACATCGCAGGAGAGTGCGAGCAAATGGGCAGAATCTGGTTCCAGATCCGTCCTGAAGCACGGCAGAGGGCCAGTGGGACTGGGCAGAGGCGAAGCACGGATAGAACAAGAGCGTGATGCAGAGGAGGAGGAGTAGTGTGTGCTGGGGGAGGAGTGGGTGACTGGGGGTCTTAGGAGCCTCCAAGACCCGTGTGCCAGCTGTCTTCAAGATGCGAAGTGCCCTCTACAGGAAGACAACCCCAAACAGGCTTGGAGCAGCCTAGTTTTGAGGGGTTGGGGGAAGATCCTGCCCCTGGCTTCCTGGGCAGCCTAGCTAGCCCCTAATGCGCATGGGACATTTGGCTCAGGAGCCGAGGAGGGGCAGCAGGTATAGAGGGACTTCGGGAAGGAAGAGGTTACAGAGACTGGGAGAGCGAAGCCTGGAAATGGGGACCCTTCTCAGCCTGGGAGTATGGAATCTGAAACAGGAGGGTCCCTTGAGAGATGAAAATGGTAGAATGCCTCTGGTAAGAGAGGGCTAGAGGGAACTCGTGGGATGGGTTGGGTTTTAGGGGGGCACAGATCAGGGCGAGTGTATATGTAGGTGTATATTGTTCCAGTAAGGAGAGAGGTCAGGTTGGGAGGTGGGAGGGGACTCACTGGATTCCAGAAAAGAGGCTACGGGGGCGGGGGGGGGGGGGACTAGGCCCCTCGAGAGACCCCAGACCAGCCATGATGTGGGCAGGCATGTGGGAAAGGCGGTCTGGCTCCACACTCCCACAGCTCCCCAGGAGACCCGTCTCTGCGCTCCCACCAGTCGTGTAAGCAGAGAACACAATGGTGGCCCACAGGGAGGCAGGCAGAGCCCACCCTGGGTGCAGAGGCAGGCCTGGCTTCAGTCACAGCCTGGCGGCTGTGACTGGGATACTGCATTCGCTCTAAACCTTAGACTCTCATCTGTACAATCTTTAAGGGACAGCTGTACCTCCTGCCCACCCTGGAGCCCTGGAGTGCTCAGGCTACAGACCAGCCTTTGCCTCTTTGCAGAGGGGGTTCAACATCTCAGCCCAAAGGGGCAGCTCCCAAGAGCCGCTCAGGGTGGGCAGATGAAAGGCATTGGCCCCCACTCGCTCCCCCAGCACCCCCAGCCAGTCACTTCCTCTCTCCTCCTCTCCTCAGCAGAGCTGTAAGAATTATTATTTTTTAAATCCTCATTGGAATGCTAATTTTGATTTTGAGTGTCTGTCATGGGCTCTTTGAAGTTTTTCAGACAAAATAAGTATCTCCTTAACAGAGGGGATTAGCGCCTACTTGTTTAGAATCCTCTGACTGAGAGTGACAACCAATTTCAGAATCTGTGGGGTTTAGGGAGGCTGCAGGAAGAGGGGCCGCCTCCCTCCCTGGTGGTCAGCTTTCCATAAATGGCTTAATGGGGTTGGAGTTTAACCCCTCAAACAGGGATCAGAGCCCCCAGCTGAAAGCCAACGAGCAGTGAGGCAGATCTTGCTATTTAAATCCAGCAGGACTTGGTTAGAGCCCCTTTATTCTCTCAAGTTTAAAGACAACACACCCACTTCCCTCACAGAATATAGGGTTCGCTCCAGCCAGCTGTCCTCAGCTTCCTCCCCCAAATGCAGGCCTGGGTGCCACAGGTAATTCATGGTCCAGGCTCAGCCCAGGCTGGGATGCTCCTGGCTTTATGCTTCTGTTCAATTCGGGAGTGCTAATGGGGCAATTTGTAAAGAAAGAAATATAATGAGTTATCACAAAGCTCAGCAAGGACTCGACAAACCGGGCACTCGCCATCCATCAAGCATCCCTGCGTGGTCGCAGACCAGCCATGCTAGAAATCTTGTGGGGCCCCTGGGACTGCAGCCTTTCCTCTGCCTGACGTGCCGGAGCCGCAGCCAGCCCTGCAGACGCTTCCTTCCCCCTTTGCCCGGCTCCTGCATCCTGGCAGTTCAGGGCCCGGTGGCTGGGGCTTGTGGAGTAAGGAGGTAGAAGGGGGATGTTTGAGGATGTCTCTGATGAAGTTACCACACAGACCATTTTTAAAAAGGACACTAATATCACAAGAGTCCTGGGGAGCAGTAACCTTTTCCTAGGATTCCTCCCAGTCCAGCCGAGAGCGGAGACTGCAACTTGTCTGACACGGGCCTAATGTCATAGATGGTATCAGGCTGCCAGATCCAGCCCATGTGTCACAAGAAGCCAGACTTCACGCAGCCTGCACTTGTGGGTGGGCTCTGGCACCTCCTCTGCCAAGAACAGGTGAGGGTCCGCTCTGTCCGCTCTTCTGAAGTTACAGACCATGAACTTGAACCATAGGCTCCCAAGGCTGACAAGAACCCTCCTGTTCTTCTATCAGATGGACAAAATGAGGTCCATAAAGAGGAAGCGAACTGCCGGGCACTTATGTTAAGGCACTGGCAGCTTGTAACACTGTGTACGTGAGAGTCTAGAGCAGGTTGGGTGGGGACAATGGGAAGGGCTGGGCCTATATAGTTATTCCTGGAGGCCTGACCTGCTTCTTCTTCACCCTGAGAAGCCTGGAGTGGCCTCCTGGCCACTCGCTGACCTGGTCTTGCTTGGGCTTAAGAACTCTCATGGACAGATCTTGGCCAGCTTAGGAAGGGGGGCTGGCCGCCCTCAGAGGGTCTCTCCGGGCTCAGGGCCTCTGTGCTTTCTCTTCTGCCCCACCAGCCTCTGCTGCCTCCACAACTGACCTGCACCCCAGAGACCTGCCCCCTTAGGTGCATCGGGAGGCCCTTCCCAGAGCTGCAGGTCCTGGGAAGTCCTGTTGCAGGCAAACCGGACAAGTTGGTCCCAAACAGAGTGCTGCAGTCCAGACTGGGCTTCAGTGTGCAGGTGACCTTGTCCTGCCCACTCAGGTCTGCCTCTTGCCTCCCATTTTTGCAGGCAACATAGAGAGATCCCTCAAGTCCAGGGGAAGTCAACTTGTGGCCCCAGAGCAGGAAGGTTCTACAGAGAGGGCCACTAATGTCTTCTTAATAAGGATCACAAGTAATGACCACAAGTGCTCCCTGCGTGTCATGATTCTGAATGCTATACATTCATTAGCTTACTAAATCTTAGCAGTTCTATCATGAGATACAAATATTCCCATTTTTCAGATTAGGAAACTGAGGCACAGAGAGGCCAAATAATTTGTTCAAGGTCACCCAGCTAGTGGATGACAAAGGGAGAGTTCAAGCCCAGTCAACCTGACTCCAGAGTCGGTGCTTTAGTGGCCCCTAGTGCCTGGACTCCAGCAGAGGCCTGAGAACCAACCTTGGCACCTACCATAAGGCCAGAGACTGAGGTTTCCCTGTACTGTGGGGCACAGGGAGGGATGAGGGATGAGGCACAGGGCGAGGCTAGTGGTTGCAGGGCATTGGCTTTTGGGAAGACACCAAAGAGAGTGGGACTAGCCCAGTAATACCTGCTGTGTGCCAGGTATTGTGCCCAGCACTTCACCCAAGGTATGTGAGCAGTCTCCTGGCAGCCCTGCAAGGTAGGAATTAGTCTCCTTTAACTGATCAATAAGATGGCAACTGAGAAAGGTTAACTTGTCCACAGTCACACAGCTAGTAAGGAGCATAGCTGCATTTCAAACCTAGGTCCATGTGGTTTCAAAGGAGGGACCATGGTTACCATGTACCTGGAGAGGCAGGTAGGGGTGGAGGAAGAACTCAGGATGACTACCTGGGAGAGTGCCAGAGGCTGTTCTGCCGCTGCTCCCCAGAGCTGAGCACACTTAGGGCCAGAGACCTAGGCCAGGCTGGTCTAGGCCAGATGGGGATTGCTTTGAGGTGAGAGTGCTGACCTGAGTGCAGGCAGGGGCAGCAGGGGCTGAGCGCCTCAATTCCTAGGTCGTCCCTCCAAGCTCCTCTGGGCAATGAGGGGTTGAGCTGTTATTAACCAGAACAGGACAGTACCCCGTGGACCAAGGGGGAGGTCAGAGACCCTTGCCCCAAATCATCCCCGGTTTTCTAACCCCCGGGGTCTCAGCTTTCCCGCCCCTGTGACTCTGGTGTCCACATACCTCCTGGACCCCACTCCTGTGTCCAGGTTCCCATGTCCCTGGGAACGGAAGGGTTACGGCTTCTGCTGCCGAGCGGAGGCTGCTGTTCCCCAGCGTTAAGCAGCTTTAGTGTCTCCTACCCCAGCCCTGATTTAAAATTCATAAATGCTAATCCTTCATAATTTACGGTTTAAAAGCAGCCCCACTCACAGGCCCCGTGGCTACAGCTCTGTCAGAGTAATTATGCCGCCAAGCTGAAATTGGACTACTAACTGAGATATTAAACAGGGGGGGAAATCCTCGCGCTGGCAGCCGACCCAATTATTCCAAATAAGCAAACAGATTAGTGAGTAATTTTCCAGTTAAATTTGGTGATTGGTGCCAGAATTGTATGTTAAATATTCAGAAGTAAATAGATTAAAGATGAAATGTGCCCCCCTCCCTTTTTCTGGGCTTAATTTACTATGTATATTAAAACTTTTTCATGAGGAGAAAAAAAGTAAAAATGATAATTAAAAAATCCAAATAAACCCCTCTGGGGCTCCCAGTGCAGCTTGGCAGAGGCCAGAGCCGCACACAGGCCCCTCCGGTCTCCTTGACTTCCCAGGCCCCTCTGGGCCCGGTCACCACATCTCCAAAGGTGGAGCTGCAGCCCTCCCCAGGGGAGGGGAGGTGCAGGGTTCTGGGCATCTGGGCAGGCTGGGGACCTCCCAGCCCCGGTGCTCTGGGCTTGTGTTTCTTTGCAAGGAAAGAATCTGTTGGTCCTAAAGTCAGTCAGAGCTGAGAAAACCCAGGCAGGTGTGGTAGAAGGAGAGGTGATTTGTGGGTATTTGAGGACTGGGGTGCTGGGCTCCTCCAGACACACAGTCCTCTCTGATTCTTAGGTCCCTGGCCCCTGTGCTCCGCCATCATTCTTTCCTGTCCTTTCTGTAACCGCCGATCTGCTGTCCTGAGGGGTGGAGCGTGCTGAGCCACGGAGTCGCCTAGCCCCCAGCACACACACCTGGCCAGGCCTCCTCACCACTTAGCCTCCTACAAGCCTTCTTGAACACACTTATTTCCCCAGCTCCTCGTTAGACTCTCTGCAGCAGCTCAACCACAGCTGTGTGTACGACAGAGATGGGGCTGTGAATCATCTGTCCAAAAAGCAAGTGTAGACAATAAGGCCCAGAGAGGGCAATGAATTACCCCAAGAGGGCCAGCAACTCAGGGGTGAAAATATATCTGGAGCCTGTGCTCTCTTTACTGCCCCCTAGAGGACCTGGACTTATAGCACAGGCTCACCTGGGCAGGTTTACAAAGAGACACAAGCAGAGGGGGAGAACAGGTCAGCAACCTCTGTGTTAGGCCAGGAGTGAGCTGGCTGGGTCTGCAGAGAGATCAGAGGATGGGAGGGAGGGAGGAGACCATGTCCACATCCCGAGATAGACAGGCAAAGAGAGCTGGAAGGAGGTGCCTGGGGAGATAGGTCTGTGGGTGGAGAGATGACAGAGTCTATAGGCCCTGGGAGGGGAGATCAGTCTTGGTGCCAGGACCTCATCTATTTCCTCTCCCCTGCCCATTAGAATCTCAGTTCCAGGCCTGGAACTGAGGCCATAGGTGTGGCCTTCTGCAGAGCAATCCCCCTTTCTCTCAGGCATCCCCTTCCATTAAGTTCCAACTCCCAAAGCATTAAGGTGACTGGCAGATGATGGGGAATCCAGAAGGCTGCAGCCCTCTCTCCGGAGGCGCTCGTGCATGGTCTGTAGCACCATCTCTGTGGCCCATGAGATGCTGGGTTCACTCTCAGTGCCCTCGGAATGCCAGGAGTCTCCTTTTCCTTCAACCTTTGAGGGATATGTCTGAGGGTAGGGATCTAGCCATCTCTTTCCAACATGAAACATTGGGGCTATAATCATACGAAGGTCTGGCACAGACCACCAGGACAGGACCCTCTGCCAACACATAAGCAAGCCAGCCTCTGGCCCCATGTTCTCTTGGAGGAGGATGTGGAGACATGGAAAGGATATGAGTTGCCCCAAAAGTGGGGCCTGGCTCAAATTTCCCTGACCCATTAGGCTACTGGTTCTCAGAACCAGTAAAATCAGAAGCCCTGAAGAATCTTTTACAAACCGTATGCATCCCTACCCCATCTCACGTGGAAGACCCTAAGGATTATTAATCAATCAACCGTATGAAATTGCTGCTCCTACAACAGTGATCGCCAACATTTTAAAAGCAGTTGAACCCTTTCTTCAAACAAAATCTTTTGTACAAACAAGCCAATTGTGCAGAGCAGAAAAAAACAGAGCTTAGGTTAAAAGTCTTCATTTGCCACTCCCCTACTCACCACATCCTGAGCATCTGGGGGAAGCCCTAGAGCGCCACCAGAGGGCAGCACCCAGGCACCAGAAAGCTGAGCTTAGTTTGTGGTTCAGGGCCCTCCTCCCGGTCGCCGAGTGGCGGCTATGCGGGGCTGGTCAGGGACAGCACAGAGTCAAGTTCCTTCCAGTGCTGCTGAGGACAGCTGCTGGGGCCGGGAGGGCCGGCCCAGCCAGTGGTCAGCACCCACCCACAGCCTGTTTTCCTGAGAGTTCCTGTCATGGAGGGGCCAGGTGGGACTGGAGAGGGAGTATGTCCTGGCCTGAGGCCTCTCCCTCTTAGTCACCCATGCAGGAAGGGGCCTTCTCGCTCTCCTTCCCTTCAGGTACATGCTCCCTTACCCCCATTCTCTTCCCCCTCCCCCCCTCCCCAAAGCCCTTCCCTCTCTGACCTTCAGGGAGGATAAGAGGAGCAGGGAGCCAAGATTTGTGACCATTTCAGTCCTTATCTAGAGGAAGGAAGAGAGGGAGGCAGGAAGCAGGAAAGGGGGGGGGGGAGGAGAGAAAGGCAAGAAGGAAAGACCCTAAAATGAAACAACAAAACTCCTGTGCCTAGCACCTGGGCAGTGGCACCTCAAGACCAGCTCTCCCATCCTGAGGCACTCGGGTCTGTCTGATGACCTCCATTGACTGAGAAACAAAGTTCTTCCTTCTTCCATAAGTTTCCAGCCCATCTGAGTCCTGGGCTTACCCAACCCTGGACCAAACTACGGTTTCTTTCCTCAGGACTCTCTTTCTACATCAGGTTAGAATCACGGTAGTATCCAGGTCCTCCAGTTCTGCCTTCTATCTGGATTTGATATGATATCAAATTTGATATCTCCAGTAGTTTGTTGATGTGTTCGTTTTACTGATTTCCCATTAGTTTATAAGCTGTGTTTCAGGAGTATAGCTTCACACTCCCACATGTGATAACTCCAACCAGCAGGGAATCCAAGATGTGTGACCATTTCAGTCCTTATCTAGAGGAAGGAAGGGAGGGACACAGCACCTGTTGTCACCACTAGCAAACTGACCCCTTCTACCTGTGTCCCCCACCCCTCCTTCCCTGTCCCCTCTGGTAACTACCATTTGAGCTCAAAACTTGTTTTTTTCATTATCTCATTTGCTTTATTTATATTCCACATATGAGTGAAACCATCAGTATTTGTCTTTATCTTTCTGACTTATTTTGCTTAGTCTAATTACTTCAAGTTCCATCCATGTTATTACAAATGACAAGAATTCATCTTTTTTAATAGCTGAGCCATATTCCATTGAGTATAGCATAGCTTCACTTCTTTCAGAAAAATATCTACACCCCTATGTTCATTTGCAGCACTATTCACAATGGCCCAAGTCATGGAAACCACCTAAATGTCCATCAGTGGATGACTGCCTAGTTTTTGTTTTAAATACTTCAGACTTAAGACTTTCCAAAGGGCTCAAACCTTGTTCTCTTACGAGTATTAAAAGGAAAAATAACAATCCAATGAATCAGAACACAGTTTTTGAACATAACTAGCAGGTGACCACTGGACCAGCTGCTGGGATTCTGGAGCTATGATGGGTTTATCTGCAAAACAAACAAACAAACAAAAACCACTGCCAAGCCGAGCCCTTTTCTGTGTAGTTACTATGGGGCTTCCCCTGGCGTTGGGCCTGCATGTTCACAGGGCCAGGCCCCCTGTTAGGCTTCTGGGGGACATTTCTCCTACAATGGGAAACTTGCTCTTCAGGCAGTTTTGATTGCCAGAGAACTCGCTCCGCCTGACCCTGGGCTGGAGCACACAGAGGGACACGGGCACACGCACACTCCTGCCGATGACACAGAGACACACACCAGGAATGCCCCTGGGCCTTTCCAAACACGCGGTCCTTGGGAACTGGGACTCCCAGCGCATGCTCGTAACCGGCTCTCCAGAGGAAAAAGAGGATTGGAGTATGTGCCCATCTCCTAGATGTAGATACTTCCACCATGGCAGATTTTCAACTACCAAAATCTTAACCACTCACTTGCAAGCTTCCTGATTATTTAACAGTGGGCTCGAACAAGCCACTGTCTTCAGGGCCAGGTGTCTTCATGCTGGGCCTGGTGCTATAGGAGTGACCTGGCTGAAGTGTGAGCAGATGGAGCAAGGGAGGGTCACAACCTGTAGGAGGCTAAATCCTGGGGCAGAGGGTCTTTGAGGCCCAGGTGAGGGCCATGAGGATTAAGGAAGCCCTGAGAGGCTTTAAGAGGCCCAGTCGGCCCCTGAGAGGAGGAGCTCCATGCAAAGGGGTTGTGTGCCATATGGCATTACCCCAGTGACCCGACCCAGGAGGCAGCGAGCTCCCCATCACTGGAGGTATGGAGCAGGGCAGCGCACTGGCCTAACCATGAGGCCCTTATTCAGCTACCAGGTCCCACAGTTCTGCATGCAAATGCCTCCGCTCTGCTGGGGACCCGCATGGTCACCCCGTACACACACACTGGCTGGGAGAGTCCCTTGACAGACTGGCCCTCTGTGATGAAAGCAGCTTCTTCCCCAGACTCCTCTGCCACATCCTGCCCCTATTCCCTGTGCCCTAGCTGGGCCAGTCTCCTTACAATTTGCCACTCCTTTTGCCTCTTTGCCTGTACTGATTTGCTCAGTGCCCTTCTCTGGTGCCATCTGCAAGCTCCTGTTCAATTGCTATGAATCCATTCGTCAGCCTAGTGAAGTCTTTGCTGATCTCAAGGAAGAGATAAAGAAAATTTCTTTCCTCTCACTGTAACTTATTCTGCTATAACCTATTATAATGCTACATTTGTTCACTTAATTGTTCAACATATATTTATTGAGCACCTGTTATATTCAGTTACAGTCTGGCTGACACTCTATATTAATCTGACTCTCTCCCTCGAGGGTTTACCACCTCCCAGAGGTCACTGCCTGAGTTCGATTCATCTTTATATCTTCAGGGCTTAGAAGCAACTAATAAATATTTACTGGACTAAGAAAGGAAGGAAAGGAGGGAGGGAGAAAGGGAGTTTGGCCCACCTGAGCCAGTTCCCCATCCTCATTGTCTACTGGTATTTGAAGTGAATGCTTTTACCCCTCATCAGGTTACAAAGCCTTGGAAGTGTGACGTGGTGGCCTGGGAATGGGTGGGCATGGAGGAGGCCAAAGAGGAGGAAAAGGTGGGCATGGACCAGACTGTGAGGGCCTGGAATGATGTGGTAAGAATTTTACTTCATAGGTAATGGGGAACCATGGAAGGCTTCAGAGAGTCAATGACTGAATTTCATTTAGTAAGGTCACAGTGAGTGCTGTCGTAGGACGGGCCGGGGCGATGTGCAGCACAGCAGTAAATGGTGGCGTTCACCTGCATGCTCGGGCAGGTGCGTGAAGAATTTGGACTTAGTTCGGCTAGCGGCAGGGTGGGGCTATTCCAGCTGGTCTGTGTTTTTACTAAATGACCCTTCCCTATTCCCACCAACTGGGAATGTGACCTAAAGCCCACAGGGACCAGAGTCTCTCTCTCTCCACATTGTCTCCAAAGTTCTTCGGCCTTGGGAGATTATCGGGAGATGAAATTGAATGTTAGGTCATAAGTATGAGGGAAGTGAACCTTGTTTCTGATTATAATGCTCAACCTGTTCTGTGGTTGTGCATTTGGCACACACACCACCCAAATGTGTGCAAATGCACACCTTGGGGGGTGGAAGGGACAGGCACCCAGAGTGAGTATTCCCACCTGCCGTTGTGGGGTCCCATGCCCTGACCCCACCTGACCACACCCACTCAACATGGTTCTGACCTGCAGTTCCCACTGGGATTTCATACACCAGATCTCACTCCATGGATAGCCCAGCCCTCCACTCTTACCTCCTCATGGCCTTCTTCGGCCCCCAACCTCACCTTCCATACCCGGAGACCCCACTTGACATCACACATCTTGACCCTAACTTGACCTCATCCAACTCTGATTTTGTCCTCACTTTGACCGTGACCCAGACCTTTCGCGTGGATCCTACGGAAGGAGGCATTTTCAGTGCCAGCCTGTCTCTGAGGAGAGTGGTGCTACAGGGAGCCCTGAAAGCATGGGAGCTGGCCTCACCCCTGAATTCTTCCCTCAGCTCTAAACATGATCACATTTTCCCCAGCCTTAAATTATTTGGAAAGGAAACAGATTGGAATTAAAACCAGGATGTAACTACATATACTCAATCATTATAGAAAAAAATTTTAAGACTTCCTCCCCTGCCGGTTCCCCTCCAAAGGCGTCATGAACCCCTCCCTTCCTGCCAGGTCTCTGTGGGCCACAGGACAGACCGTGCTGCTGTGAATCCTTTTCCTCTCATCTTCTCTGACTCCACAGTCTTCTACTTTCCTTCCCACCTCTCGGGCTGCTCCTCCTCACTCCCTTCTCGCTCCTCTGTCTCCAGTGGCCTCCTGAATGTTGGTCTGACCCAGGCCTTTCCCTCTAGTGTGGCCAATGCCCGACTTTCACCCACTGTGGGACTGCACACGGGGCCCCACATCTCTGACTCCAGCCCTCGGGTGTCTGCTGGGTTCCAGATCTTCATAACCATGAGGTTCCAGACATCTTCCCCTGGACATCCCACATTCAAAATAGAGCCCATCACTCTTCCCCCGACCCCCTCCTCCAATATATCCCACTCTTGTCTTCCAATTGCCCTTCCTCCCGTGTGTTCATCAGCACCCTGGTGACTGCCGCCCCCGTTGCACACTTCTCTGGAACTTCTCCATGGACAGAGCATCCTGCTAATTCTTCTGCCTCTTTTCTCTTTTTCTTCTATCTCAATTGTCACTAAGGCCTTAATTTTACCTTTTCACTAATGCTTCTTGAATCTGCCCCCCCTTCTCCACGACTATCCCCACCTTGGTCCAGCCCCCACCCCACTCCCACTCTTATTTGGACAGTTGGGAGAGTTTCCTCTCTGGCTTTCCTGTCATCGCTGCACATTCCCCCCAATCCAAAGCAAACTCTCTAAGACAGAAATCAAATGTCTTCTAACTACCTGAAACCTTCCAAGGCCCCCCACTGCCTACAAAGGACACAGTCCTCACCAGATATTTGAGGCCTTCACAATCTCAGCCCTGTCCACTGCGTCTCCTCCTCTACCTCTGCCCCCCTTAGCTCTGCTCCAATCACCCCATTTCTCATGCTTAGCCTACTTCGTGCCTCCAACACACTGTGGTCAGATGCTGGTCCAAAGGGCTGGGCTGGGGAAAGAGGAAGGGTCTCTGGTATCTATCCTGGTATTCACTCAACAACCATTCCCTGGGCCTATTTGTTCCAAGCACTGTGCTAGGCACTAGGTACACAGTGGTGAAACACTGAGGACTCTGCCCTGGAGGGGCTCAGTGTCCATTAGGGGAGACAAGAGGAAGGCAGAAAAGAACAGAATAAAGAGGAGCCACTGATGACTCAGAGTGTGGTGAAATCCTGATTTGCTTTAGAAGTGGGATATCCACTGCAGCGGAAAGTTCAAGGGAAGATTTGGAGGGGGGCCAGGCCGGAGCCACTGCCATGAACCACATGGGAAATCACGGTGTCTGGATGGGAGAGGGGGCGATGGGAATGGAAGTGTGTTCAGAAAGTGGAATGGGCAGAACTGAACGATTAATTAGCTATGAGGTACAGAAGAATCTAGGGTGGCACCAAGGTTTTTGCCTCAGGCAATGAGGGGATGGCGGTACCATTTGTGAATCGAAAACAGAGGGGAGGGGAGTGGAGACAGGTGTGGGCCTCACCCCTATCCTAGGGCCTTGGTTTTTATCTTTGTTATTGTTTTAGCTAAAAATTGTGAGCACATGTCACACCCAAGCAAACGCCAGGTGCTTTATGTGCGTTATCTGATGGAACCCTCACAACAAGCCCCCGAGGAAACAAATGTTAGCCCCATTCTACAGATGGAACTTCTGGGGCTCAAGAAAGTTAAATTATTTGCTTGAGTTCATGTAGTTGGCAAATGAAGTACCAGGATGCCAGGTTAGGCCTGGCTGGCTCCAGAGCGCCTCTCAAGGCTGCATTTTATCACCTCCCCAGATGGTAATTTCTGCCTGGGAAGGGGTATGAGATTCTGTGGGGCTGTGCTGGCCTCGTGTCTGGGGCTGCTCATTGGTGGCTCTTCCTCCATTCCTTGCTTCTTGCTCCTAGGTGGAATGTGCTCCCGGTCCACATGGTTCTGGACTCCCCTAGGCTCCAGTGCTAGGGCAATGGAGGTCTGTTGGTGGACGTCTGGTGAGGGTTGGGGCACAGAGCCAGGAAGCAACCTGACTTGTTGGCAGTGGCTGGCATCAGCTCTCACATCGCCTCCCAGGCCGCTGCTGCCCACCACCTGCCCTCCGCTCTTAACCAGACTCCTGGGGCAGGTGCTTCCTGGGGTTTGCAGAAGTTGGGCTGGGGGAGCTGGCTTCTATGGAGTGGAGAAGGAAGGCAGGCGGGGTGCCACAGACCCTGCAGGCCCTCCAGGACAGTGGTGGTTGTACCTGATGGGCTCCCCTGAGCAACCAACCATGGGAAAATCAATGCTGTTTTCCACTTTCAGCACTGGGCGACTCCTTTTCATCATGTCTCGGTCTTCCTCTATGCTGCTGGGGACCAAAACGGTTCTCTGGCCACAATCCCAGCCCTAATCTCTGTGCTGGATGACAAACCTGGTTAACACACAGCCCTGGGAACCGTGTTCATTTCACACTGCCTCGGAACCCGGGGTCTGTCATCTCGCCCTTAGCACTAAGGCTGGAACTCACTTATCTCTGCCTCCCCTACATACAACCCTAACTCAGATCACCCGTATTTTCCAGATAGTGAAATGTGTGACCATCTAAGTACCTACTTTATCATTTTAACCCTTTTAGATGAAAATCTTTCCCAAATCTCCCCTGACATTAAAAAATATTGTATCTCTATCTCTTTTTATTAAAATAATAAATACTCGTTACACAAAGTTTGGCAACTATAGGCCATTATGAGGAGAAATGATTTCATTCAGGGGTCATTAATGAAGAAGAAAATGCACACAGGTGTGCATGCACATGGGGTCTGAAGGATTCGCATGTATAAACCAAGGGAGTAGGGGGCTGTTAATCTCAGCTAAACATCATCTCCTCAGAAAAAGAGGAAGACTCCATTCACAGGGCCCAGTCTACAGCAGATAGAATGAATGAATAAATAAATGTGCTTCTGTAACCGGTGGCGGAAGCCAAGGACTGACTGTTTCAGGTGGTGCCCCCTGGAGGGGGGTGCTGGTAAGGATAGATAACCCCAGGAAAATTGCAAGGTATCACATTTTGAGGTGGCGGAGACTGATAAGAAATATAAGGGACTGCAAAAGCAGCCGCCAGCATTCGGTGTTCAAGATTCAACATTTTCAGATCTTCAGCAATTCCTGGGTCAGAGATTTCGGCCCCCACCATGCTGATATTTCAGAAGGCTGTTGCTGGCCTCTGAAGGACGTGGAGAGGCTTCCACCAGCCAGCCTCAGAGGGGAAAGGTTCAGAGGCTTTGCAAGTAGCCAAGCAATTGAAACTGTTCCCGTTTTTGCTGCTGTTATAGCCTCACAGAGAAGGTGAAGACCCAGAGCCTGTCACCTCACTGAGCTGTGAGTGTGACCGTTTGTCTGTCATTCAGCCACTGCGGCTGCTGTTTTGAGTGTTGCTTGTCTGGTGCTGCACTGGGGCGTCTCAGCAGCTCTGGGGAGCAGCTCTTGTTTTGTCTTCTATTGTCTTTGTGGCTTGGGATCTAGCCTATAGTCTGGCTACCACGTCCTCCAGGTCTGTAGTGGTGGGAAGATGCCATTTTGGGAGTGTGGCCTGTTGTTTGGGAGAGAAGCTCTGCAGTCCTCAGTGGGGGACAACGCCATCTTAGATGCTTTTTGTTTAGGACTTGACTGGACACTGCTTTGGGTGAGATAAATGGCCATTTTTGGCTTGTAACTATTGGTTTTTCCCTGGCTTGTTAAATAAGTCCCATTGTTGTTCTCTGAACCTGAGTAATCTTGTAATTGTGTGCACGGGTGAAGAATTCAGACAGCAACCAATAAACTATTTGGGCAGTGTCCTTGGCCAGATTTAGTGCCCCTTTGCTGCCCTGTATCACTTCCACATATAGCTCCTCATAGCCTCCATCTAGACCTTCCTGACCCAACTCGGCTGAGAATCAGGAAAGAAACAAAGAGCTTTAAATAAAATGCATCCCCAACCTTACTTTGAGAATTCCCACCTTCTCAATCAGCATCCATTTCATCTTCTTACACAACTTACTCACCAAGTCTGGTTTTCTAGTCTTTATGCTCTAAAGTTGGTCTCCTGACTCGTTTGCCAAAGATCAGGAATAGCATGAGGAATGAGAATGCTGTGGAGGACACACCACACAGAGCCAGCTCTGGGGCTCAGGAACCGCGGTGCTGGAGCATTCTCCACAGAAACTAACAGTCCTGCAGGCACCAGAGCCTCAGAGAGCAGCCACGCCTCTAGATCTAACGGAGACCTCGACCATTCCAAGCAGATTAAATCCTGTCTCAAGTGATGTCTTTAAGAAAGCATAGGCGGTGAATGGCCTATGGAAGACTTCTGTTCTTCAGCACGCCCTGGCCTGGACGTTCTGCACTCTCTGGTCTATAGGCCCACACTAAACTGTTTTAAAGACAATAGAGGAAAGCCCCTGAGCTATCTTGGTGATTTAGGAGGAGTTGGAAAACACAACCGTGGCTCCTGCATTCACCACACTGGTTTTCTAGCTCTTTCCCACCCACACTCACTCAGCAGTGGTGTAGCTTCTGGTGCACCAAGAACAGATCAGCCTTTGCAACAATGATTAATTGACCCTAGCAGTTTAAGAATGCTTATTTGCACCCAGTTATGAGGTGTCACAATATGTCTCAGATGCAAGCGGCTTCCATTAGAAGCAGAACCGCGGAGCAGGAAGCGTGAGCAATATTTCCTTAAAAGTTCATCGTAGGCAATGGAGTAGTGTGCGAAGCTAAACAAATCCAGGCAATAATGGAAATGTAGCATGAAATTACTTCTGTAAACAACAACCATTCATTACTTTAACATTTTTCATAAGTGAGAAGGCAGGGAGAGGGGCAGGGGCTGTGGGTAGGAGGGGAGGGGGCTGCGGTAGGCCGGGCCCCCTCGCACCCACCAGAGTTTCCGGGCGGAGCTTTCTTGGGGCTCCCAGTGCCCATCTGTCTTCAGAAAATGCCGAGGCGAGGCTCCATTCCGCCTAGCGCCGTCAGTTCCCTTTCTTCATTAAGCCGGATTGGCGCAGGCAGAGGGAATGTATGATTTAAGGAGGAAAGAGAGGCCCACTACTTAATGTTGATTTGGCGGAGTGTATAACCCCGGAGAGAAATGTAAATAGCAGCCTGCAATAACATGACAGCCCACTAATCATATTTACAAACGATATTAAATCTGTCCACACGCAGGCCTGCCTGCGGATTGGCCCGGCCGTAATTGTCATTGTAACCAGCGCCGGCTTATGGGAGGATTTAACTGCAGTGATATAAGGTGAGTCGCGGGCTTATTATGACTTTATTATTACCCGGTTTATGTTTATTAAAACAATTTGTCATGCAGAGCAGGAATGGAGGAATGGGAGCATTAAATCGTGCCATACTCAACCTGGAGAGATGACTCCGGGGATGAATGGCAGCGAGCCCTGCGCCTCGATGGGTCTGCTGCCTCTGGAGCAGGCACCCGTCAGTGCAGGCCACTCCGGGCTTGGCCTGGCCTGGCAAACTACTCTGCCTAAGCCTCAGAGCCGGGCAGCTCACACCCGAGGCCTTCTGTGGCTCTCGCTGCCTCTCAAGTAGGAGTCAATTCAGGAAGCCCTGGAAAGGGTGAGGGACCAGTTATTGCTGGGTGCTTGCAGGGCTGACGTGGGGGTGGGGGGAGGCAGAGTGGGGGCACCCCTTGCCAGTGGGAGCAGAACCCAGCCTTCGAAGGCTGCGTGGAAGAGAGCCTGCAGAGGCTCAGCACAAAAGGTCTTGGAAGAAGTTTAATAAAAGCTGCTTTATTTTCTCTGGGGGTCCTTATTGGTTATTATCAAATTTATTTCATCCCCAATCTTTGTTCCTTGGCAAGGCAGAGAAGAGGGAGGGTGGGTGGGCCTGAGAGGAACGAGTCCACAGGCCTAGTAAATAATACTTCCTTTCCTCAATCCAATTACCCAAGGAAGAGGCAGGAGGTGGGAAATCCAGGTAGCAGCTCCCTGTGTAACTAGGGCAGAAGCCTGAGTGCAGACAGGAAAGTCACGGGCACCTGTTTTTGCCGCCAGTCCCAGACAAGGATGGGAATGGACCCATGTGCATACTAGAGCCAGGTCTATGGCTGCCACAGAAGCTTCAGAAATGTGCCCTTTGGTGAGAGAGCCTCAGAGAGGAAAGATCCGAACAGCAAGTGGCAAGGCCAGTCCTCGTGGACTGTAGGTTGCAGTTTCTTGGTCTCCACTAGTTCTTACCTCTGCATAAAATGGAAAACGATTCCCAGGTGGACTTTAGCGAGCAAAGTCTGGATTCTCAGCCTTCATTTGTCTCAGTTCTTGTGCAGCAAAGACCTATGCAACTGCACATGATGCCCGCAGCCTTATGACCTGAAATGTGATTATTTAAACAATTCGCTCTGTGTAATGTTTCTAGAGCCATGTCCTGGGCAGTGAAGTTGGGAGAGTCTGCAGAAGAGACCAGAGACTTGGATAAAGGACTGTTCCCTCATCGCCGTGAACAAGGTGTCCACAGATCTCAGACCTTATGGCTGGTGAGGGCAGGGCAGGATAGACCAGCCATTCAGACTCCCTCTGAGCCCCTGAGCAGTGCTGTCTATGGGATATGATGGCAGGTGCTTCCAGCAAAGGGTGCTGTGGGACACGGTGCCGCCTGTCAGTCTGTGCTCCTCACCAACACGGGATCCCGGGCTCCTAGGTGTGTGCCGCAGCAGGTGGCTGCCTCAGATGCAGAGTCTCTGGAGTGCCCACCCCTTCCCTCTGCTCTCACTAGCCCTGCCCAGCCAAGAAGGCCAGCTTGGAGATCCCGAGTCTGGATATTTGGGTGCTGGAGTGACCTCTTCACATAGCTCGGCCTGCATTCTAGGATCCTTCCTGGCCAAGGCTTCTGGCCTCTGCTTACTCAGTGGGGAGCGCACGCTTCCCTAAGGGGGCATCTATGGCTGCTGTAAACCATTCCTGGGACACCCTCCCAGGTGCCTCCCCCGCTACCACCACATACAGAGGACTCTGAAAATGAGGTCCAGCCCCTGTGTTCCCTGTAACTGTGCATCTTCTGGCCGTACAGCTCCCCTGCAGTGGGACTTCCGGCCCCTCCCTATCAGAGTCCTGTTTTCTGGTTCTCCATGGTCCCCTAGAGACAGGCCCAACACCGTCCCCCCCTCTTGTGGGTACTATCCACATGGAAGTATATTTGAGACCCACTCCCAGGGCCTGGCCCCAGGGCAGTTGCAGGGGATGCCTGCTAATTTGGGGCCCAGCTCCCCAGGCCCGTGGATGCCTGTGGGCCTCGGATTCCCTTTGTCTCACTTAAGAAAGGAGTCTCCAAGCAGTGGCTGCTAGGAGGAACAATAAGCCTTTATTGCGCTGCCCTTCTCCACAAACCCTCAACCTGCTGGCCTTGGGGAGAGGCCTCTCTGGCAAATTAAAAGTCTCTAAACTTTCTTTATGTCTCCTTGGACACTCCTGCAGCTTTAACTCTGAGCTGGCTGGCCTGGCTCATAGACAAAGAGGCAGTCTGAGGTCAGGGAGGATCTGCCCGTGGGGTCCTTTCCTGGCCAGTAGATGCTGGGTGAGTGGTGTAGGGTGGACCTGGGGGACTCTGTGCTTCCAGAAGGGCTCTCAGGGCAGGTTCCAGCTTCTTGACAGCTTGTGGGTGGCAGACAATTGGCATCCTGCTCTCTCAGAAAGCACAACCTAGACCCAGGAGAAGTGAGGTGCTGCCCACCAGGGGGGAAGAAAACCTCTTACAGGCCTCCTGAGAGTTTCAGCTCCCCACTTTCCCCTGCCTGAACCTCAGAAGGGGCTAGTGGACCAGATCCGGTCCTGACAGGTGAGGGCTCCTCTAGCCCCCATCAAAAGCCTTGGGTCAGAGCCTGTGACCTCTCACAGTGCGCTGAGAGGCAGCGGAACAGGGAGGAGTGGGGGTGAGCACAGTCCTGCTTATACCTCTTGTCTCAACATTATTAACTCTTTTCACTCCCCAAAGTGCCAGTGTTTCTTCCTCTGCCCCTGTCCAGGGCTGAGCCATGCCTTCTTTCCAGCTTCAGTTGAGTCATCAGCACCCTGGGGGAGCCCCCTGGGACAGCTGATCCTCTCCTTGCCAAAGAAAAGTGCCAGGATTTGCAGAATAGACATTACCTTCATGGGAGTGTACTGGCTGGGAGAAAGGACAGAGGAGCTTTCTGGAAGTCTGGACTTTGAATTGGATGATGGTTACATATGTAAAAAGTCATTGAGTTGCACACTTAGCCCTATGTAAATTAAAAGGTATATTGATAAAAAGCATGAGCCCTGCCTTTAAAGACTTCAATTTGCCCCCCAGCTGGGAGACTTTGGGCACATCACCCAATGTCTGATGCTCAGTCCTTCATCTGTAAATGGGGAGACTGTCTCCTACCTCTCTGCCACTGGCCTACAAGCTCCAAGGGAAAAGGGGCCATGGACAGTGTTCTTCATGGAGAATAGGGACTCCCCTCTGGGTCCTTTCCAACCTCTACTAAAGGTTTAGCTCAAGAAGTTGCTATAATAAGAACCTCCTCCAGCTATTGGGAGTATATCTAAAACTAACTTTATAACTCCCTAGAAAAATATCTTGCCTAAATTTACCAGCATCCCATTTATATGTGGCTCTTGGTGTGACTCACATGCCACTAGTTATTCTTTCATAAGGCAGGGCCCAGGAAATTAGGAGTGGGAGTCCTCAAAGGTGTTGGGGCCAGGTGGCTTTGTTTAAAGAGGGTTTGCTTTCTGATTGGGAAGGGGTGGGTTGAAGAGCTTTGCTGCTGCAAGAGCACTGCCCAGAAGTGAGACCTTTACTGGAACTGGCTCTCTGGAGGAAAGCAAATTGGGTTCTAGGACAGGGATGGTGGGGTTCAGACCCTGCCCACTGGATACCCCGTCCCTCTCAAGCCTCCATCAGGCTGGATGGTCCAGGCTGCTCTTGGTGGAGGGTCCCTTCCCTTCATCACTCTATCTGATTGTCTGCTAGGCTAGCTCTTGGCAATTTCTTGCTTCATTTCTTTAATCCCTGATTCTCTTCAAGCGCAGAGGGAAGAGGTAAAAGCGAAAGACTTGTTGGGGAGGGGGAGGAGAAGGGTTCAAAAAGAGATTAAGGAAGTGACACTGACCTGAGGCACCCAGGCTTGATACAGGGTGGGGATAGAAAAGGTCCACCCTTGAGTGTTCCAGACCAAACCCCCAGGGCTGGGGCTGCCCCCGCCTGCCCTCTCTCTAGCATTCATGGGGTCGGTGTGGCACCCTGGGCATTGAGACTGCTGGCCTGGGCTCATTTTTATAGGCCAAGAACAGAAGGCTCGGGTGAGCAGCACCAAGGGCAAAAGCCAGACCACTGGAGAGATGAAACTGTTAACTCACCGCAGCTCAGCAAACCCCTGAACCTGAAGTTGAGAGGCAAGACTCAGGTCAGGGCTTAGACACAATCAAAGCCGTTGTTGAAGGTCCACAGGCAGCAGGACGGCGGCTTCCCTATGGGCAACTGGGGCTGGGGGCAGAGCGGGGTCATCAAGTTCAGGTGAACCAGCAGACCTGTGCTCCCCTCCTGTGGCCTGCCCTGCCTCCCCGCTCAGGCCTCAGGAGCCTGCCTGCTTCCAGGGAGGGGCTGCGGCACAGGGCAAGCGCTGCAGATTAGAGCCAGTGTGGAGTCTGCAACTTCTTAGAGTAAAAACCTATTGAAAAGCTCAAATCATGGTAGTAATTAGGCCACTTATTTTGCAAAAGTCCAAATTAAATGGAAAATTTGGTGCTAATGAAAATGTTCCATTTTCCCCCTTTATTAAATCTAGCTCCGTGCCTTCCAAGAGTTTGGGAATAGACAGCCCCTGATGGCATTCTCACAGCCGGTTCATAGCCTCCGATTGTAGAGTTGCTGACAGAACACACTCTCAGGGCCTCCCGTTACTGGCTCAATTGAAAAATGTCCTTCATAAGGTAGCAGCATTAACCCACCCCCAGCCACCCACTCCTCCAGCCCTCTCCCCTGCCCCCCCTCCATTGCTTACCAGCCTTCCGCCTATCACTGCAGGCTTTGGCTGCCATGTGTACCCCTAGAAACCCAGGCCCAGGGAGGAAGGGCTGATAGGCTCCCTGTAAAGCCAGCTTCTGGTATACCCCTTCTGGAACCCAGGAAAATCTGAACTTAAAGAGTCCTCTGCCTCTTTCACTCCAGGGTGACATCCTGGTAACAGTCCTGGGAAGGACTGAAGTACCTGACATTCTGATCAAACCCAGACTTTGATCCCCTGCTTGTCATCTAGGGCCCTCAGGCAACACATTTTTTTCTCTCTGGGCTTCCATTTCCTCATCTGTAAATTGGGGGTGCTAATGCTAACATCTTCCCCATAGAATGTTGTGAGGGTGAATGGAGAGGGGGTATTGTAGAGCACCGGTGGGGTAGAGAGCCTGCGTATGCTGGGGCCCCTCCCTGTAGCATTCTTTCTGGCTGGGGTTAGGACATGAGTCTGCTGCTCCCCTCTCCAGGGTTTCCCCTGGGAGATGTGGCAGACGTGGCATGGAGAAGGTAGAAGAGGAGAATGTCACAGGAGACTCCTTCGTCCAGGTTAGGCGTGAGGGGAGGAGCAACCTGCTCTGGCCCTGGCCTGCCGGATGCCTGGCCTGGGGCCCCTGGGCATCAGGAGCTGGGAAGTCCGAGGCCAGTACAGTAGCTGGGGAGGTCAGCTCACGGAGATGGAACAGCAGGAGCATGCCTGCTGGCTCAACCCCGTCCTCCTCAGCGGGTCTGTCAAGGACTTGGCAGTGGGGCCTCATGGGAACCTCCAGTTTGAAGTCCATGCCAAACTTAGCATATACTTTTCAATTCACCCCTCGACTGCTCTCCCCATAAAGGCTTGTTGGAAAACTAGTATGACCCTAGCACTAGGGTAGAAGTTGGGGAAGAAGCAGAGACACAACCATCATAAAATAAGCATCAAGCTCATGTTCCCCAGCTTAGTGATAAGCTCCCCACCATCCACACATCTGACAGCCAGATGAAAAATGTGGATCTCACCATGATTTCTCTCCTCTCTGTCTTCCCAGCTATAGACTGTACTTCTTTAGTTTCCTCCTGATCGTTCCCTGCCCTGCCCACCAGACTTCCTTCCCCTCTACCTCACTTCAGGCCCCTCGCCAGGATTATTGTAACAGCCCTTGCTCTCTAGTCCCTCCCTCTCATGGGCATCAGAGGATCCTTCTAAAATGAACATTTGAACATATCTATGAACAACTAATCTTTGACAAAGGAGCAAAGAAAATGCAGTGGAACAAGGACAGTCTATCAATAAATGGTGCTGGGAAAACTGGACAGCCACATGCAAAAAAATGAAGCTAGACTACTACCTCACACCCTGCACAAAAGTCAACTCAAAATGGATAAAAGACCTGGATGTAAGACCTGAAGCCATAAAATGTATAGAAGAAAATATAGGCAAAACTCTACATGACATACATCTCAGCAAAATCTTGAAAGACACATCTCTCAAAGCGAAGGAAGTGAAAGACAAGATAAACAGATGGGATTACATCAAAATAAAAAGCTTCTGTACAGCAAAAGAGACATTAACCAAAACTAACAGACACCCTACCAACTGGGAAAAGATCTTTGCACACAATACATCTGATAAAGGACTGATAACAAAAATTTACAAGGAACTCACACAACTCAACAA